>CAESWR010001708.1:333056-349324 GCA_903171835.1 Mullus surmuletus
GCTGGATGGTGTGTGTCCGTGCTTGTTTGGCAAAGTTATTCCCCCAAAGGAGTTAAAAAGCCTCATAGCTCATATCTGTGCTTCGTCTTTCCCATTGTCTTTTCTTTTGTGCGTCTGTGAGCCGCGGAGGCGCGACCCCACAGGGAATTGTCTGTCAGCATACAATAAAAGCAAAGGCCCACAACACAGGACTCCATCTCATCGGGCTAATTGTCAGAGACAATGCACGCCACTGGAAAACACTCCCTACGAAGGATAAACCTGGCGGATGTTTGGTTTTTCTTATCGCCGCAATCTCCAGAGGAGCAAAATCAGACTGGGGCGGCAGAGATGGTTATAAGCAGAAACTTGCGAGCGGGAAATGCAGTTATTAAAAGGAGCTCTGTAAATATTTGAGAGGACTTTAATGTAGCGAGCAGAAAACACACTCAACAGACAGGGTGCTGTTCTTAGGCAGGGATGTGGGACAGACCAAACAGGAAGTCCCTCAAAAATGTATGTTGGACTTCTTAATCAGTCAAAGATGGCTTACTCATCAGGGGCTGATTGCAATGGAACAGTTTTGGTTCATAATGTTTTTTCCTTTGAAAGATCACAGGCGGTGATATCATCAAAGAAAAATTGTAATAATGTAATTTGTCTGATAACATGATACAGAACACTGATCTTTTGATTGTCGTAATTGCATTCCTGCCTAACCACAGCATTATCACTGCCATGTGATGAGTCTGATCCCCAAGTATGCACCTTTCAACTAATAATGTTGTCAAATATAAACTACAGACTGCAGCTGTGTGTTAGCACTAAAGCAGACACTCCCTCCTCTAAGCAGGAGCCGAGCCCGAGCCCTCCCACTTCTCACTTTCGGCTTTTATCAACCGTTTTAAACCATTATAACCTCCTCTGTAACTCTATCCTCGTAGCCCCTTCTTTTTTTTTTCTTCCCCTGTAGTGCTTGCTGGGATTTTTTCGTCTCTTTTCAAGGTCATTTGTAATGTGGAATCTATAAAATTCTCAATGAAGAAAGTTATTTGAATTCTTAGATTTTAATGGCTGAGCTTAAATATTCCCATTTCAGACCTGCAGTTTTAAAATGATCCTACAAATGTGTATGTCAGCAGATGAAATTACTGAAGGTAATTGCTCCCATGCCATGACCCCCCCCGACCCCCCCCCCATCTCTCTCTGTTTCTCTGTCTCTTACACACACATGTCCATACAGCAGAAACACACACCACACATCCTTTTATCTTCTTAGTCCTTGATGATTTTTTTTTTTTCAAATTTCATTGTAAGATTTTGCATAATGAGCAGTTGTATTACTTGAATTGGGGGTCTCGCCATTATATTCAACTTTAAGAAAAAAAGACTTGGTTAGTGCATCATGGTAAGAATTACAATGCAACCTCTTACACTATCAAGATACACCTTCTGGTAGGCTTTGCTGCATAAGGATTAAAGCACTCTCATTTGCTCCTCACACATGATAGTTAGTTACTTTCTTGTGGTTGTTCACACTTTTTGCAAAAAGCTAGATATTTCAGCAACTGTTTCTTTGAACTCCATGCAGTTACCCATGATCCTCAGAGGAAGATGATTCCTGAGTGAACTGTTAGCATCAGCTGTAGTTTGCATTCAGCATTCATTTGCAAATGGTCAAATATTGTTATGCCATATGGAAAAGAATTGAGTAGTTATATTCTTGATGTTAGCCTGTGAAAGCTAAATTGCATACTAGTTAATTAGTTCAAGCTTGTTTTACCCTTAGCAGTGAACTAGATCCAAAATATCCACTAGTTGACTTGTAAAACCAGGGGTTTTACGAGTTGTGAGGAAGATGCAAGATGTCTACTCGTTAACTAGTAAACCCATTTGCAGCAGTTGTAGCCAACTATTGGTGCTAAAGGTGCATATTAGTTCATAGATGAAATCCAAATTGTCTACATGTCTACTAGTAGAGGTGTTTTTGACCTTTTTACTCATGGGGGCCCAAATGTTTGCGATTTAACTCACTGAATTGACCTTTGCAGTATGCTACACTAGTGCGACACAGAATGTTGCTTGTAATATCATAAATACTTACCATTTAACCAGTAAAAAAAAAAAAACATAGACATGTGCGTTGAAGGATATAAAATTGATTGTTTTCAGCTTTCCATAAAGCCACATTTAGTCGATGCTAAACATGCGCATTAGCGTTGTCATTGTGAGTAGGCTAATGTGCTAACTTCAGCACTTTTCTAAAAAACGCTGTAGTCTGCTTATTATGTGGGTGCAAATCCAGTCATTGGCAATACATTAAATCAGTATCAAAGAAAGTAAAGTGGAGGTTTAAATGCTGCATTTTCCAGGTAGCCAGCCTCGCTCCTTGTGCTTTATTTGAATAAAGGAGATCCTCTCCCTTGCTTGCGCCCCCTCCCCTCTCATTGTCCCTTCCTGACAGTGACGGTAATGCGTGAGTAGGTGAGCTGCCCTCGGGGCTCCGTACATCTACGTCCACCTCAATATAAATCAGCACTTGTCATCACAGACTCATATCATGCGCACTGCTCCCACTTCCCCTCCACAAACGTGCAGAATTCTCCTTGTTGGTCGATACCATTCGAGTCACCACTGGCCAGAACATTAAACCTGTCCAGTCTCACCGGCAATGCACCCCTCCACACACCCCCACCCTTTGTGTCGCTTTGTTTTCTCCCCCCAGACCTGTGGGTGCTCCCGTGTGGTGAAGTTAAACAGATGTGACTGCATTAGATTCAGCCCGGACAGCAGCACACCTCTGCTGCCCCGAATGCATTCTATAATTATCCGCTACACTTCGTATCAGGAAGTCAGCTCATGTCAAAAGTGCAAGTGAAAGCTTGGGTCACTGTCAGGAAAATGAGTTTGATAGTGACAAAGAGCCTAAGCAGCTGCAAAGGAGTGAAATAAGACTTAGATCCTGCTGCTGCAAACACGCTCTGACTGCAACCAGGGCCTGCTGGCCATCATTTCCTACCTGAGTGTATGTTTATTTTTTTCATTTGTTTCCTTTGCAATTTGCATCGTGTGCTGCAGCGGCGGCGCTCGCTAGGAGTGTTTCTGAAAGTGAAATAATTTACGTCACCTCTCACAGATAAGATATGCAGCAGCACGGCAACAGGGCTGTGACGGTGAGGTCAGGCTCTCTAAATTAAAAATGGTTCAGTGTCATGTTTACCGAAAACGTACTCTTCGCGACTGTATGTTTGTGGGAGGACAGCAGGTGGTGTGCATCTGCAGCCTGCTCAGGTAGGCGCCACGGGAATGTAAAACCAAGGTCCTCCAATGCCAAACGTCCATTCTGACATTCAACCTGTACTATGGCATGAATTGATTTGCATACAGTCGATTTCAAAATAAATAGCCACGGAGTTCAATAAACTCTCTTGTAAGGATGATGAGTGCTGCATATATAGACATCATCAAGAATTAGAATTCATTTGATGCCTCAGAGATTATTTAATGGAGGAGGAGCAGCTGCCTTGGCCTGGTTTCATCCAGCCACTCTGATTGTGGCCACTGATTGATTTTTAAGTTAGGAAGAGGCAATCAGTAAATACCACCCAATCAGGGGCCAAGAACATAGAAAAGATTAGACAATTTGAAGTAATCAATGAAAATATTTTCTGATTTGCAGGCGCTCAATTACTGCGATAAATCAGGCATCATAGTGCGCGAGTTAGTTTGTAATAAAACAAAGTCCTGTGACAAGCAAACTATAAGAGATGAATTAAAGGTCCGGGGAAGGAAGTGCCGACTGGCGTGGTAATGAGACAGAATTACAGGCCGCAGATTCCAGCTTGCTTCCCTTGCAGAAGCTGTCAACAACTAATGGGCTGAGGCGAGTGCTGCTATCCGTCATCCTGCTTCCTGTCCACATATTTACTCACTTATTTATTGCCTTGATGCAATATCATCATTTTTAATGTTAAACACCCCCCATTTCCTCCAAACACAGAGGCGTCCTCAGAGGACAGGATATGGATGTGGACAGGATATTGCCCATGGTAAATCAACGCGCATTTACATGAGGGGAGCTGCTCTCCGAGATTGTGTGACTGCATCTTGATAAACATAGGAGATACTGTATCACGTTGGCCTCTTTTTGATTTGGTGTCCATTAAGATGAGAGCTTATTTTGTTGTGTTCGCATCTGAACTTGGCAGAGGAGGTTTGTTTTGGTTTGAGAGGTCGTCGTGTACAGGTCATATCTTGTGCCAGGACATAAATTACCTTTGAACCTCTGCTGTTGCTGTGAGGTGCTCCGGGAAGTGGATACAAGTGGGTATTGTGGTGCTGACTAGTGTTTAAAAGACTTACTATAGTTAACCAGTAAGGTTGAAATAGTCTGTAACTAGATAACCACCTCAAGATGTACTGTCGAGTTGACATTTCGGGATGTAACATGTGAGCAACGTGCAAATATAGCAGGAGGGATAATAACACAATCTTATTTAGCCTTTTCTAGTGGGCTACTAAACCTTTTGGGTCCATAAAGTTCACTAGTAAGGCAAAAATAGGCTTGAACTAGTTAGCTATTGCAAATTCTGCGTTTTGCTAGTGAACTAGTATACACTTCGAGCCCCACTAGTTGACTAGTACTGCTGCAAATGGTTTTACAAGTCAACTAGTAGATGTTTTGCCTTTTCAAGTGAGCTACTGAACATTTTGCATCCAGTTCACTAGTAAGGGCAAAAGAGACTTGAACTAGTTCAACATGCTCATTTTCCCTTCAACTAGTGAACTAATATACACTTCAAGCCCAACTAGTTGACTAGTACTGCTGCAAATGGGTTTGCCAGTCAACTAGTAGATATCCTGCCTTTACAAGTGAACTAGTAAACATTTGGGATACATCAAGTTCACTAGTAAGGGCAAAAGAGGCTTGAACTAGTTAACTATTAAGTATTTTGCCTTTCACTAGTCAACTAGTATATGCTTTTATTAGCCCCACCAGTTGACTAGTATAGCTGCAAAAGATTTTATGAGTCAATTTGTAGATGTCTTGCCTCTACTAGTGAACTAGTGCACATTTTGGGTCCATCAAGTTCACTCGTTAGGCCGAAAGAGGCCTTGAATAGTTAACAAATAATCATTTTGGCCTTTGTATGAGCTAATTAGTAATCTTGATTCAGATTTGACGAGTTAACATGCCAGAGTTTTTGTAGCTCACCAGTGAACTACTGCGTGTTCTTGATGTGTGATCTCAAGGAGATGTAATAAATGCTCAGTTGGCTTTTTACATATGACCCTGCTGCTGAGCCACAGACAGTAAACTCTTCTTTTCTCTCCTTTCTCCTCTTTTCTTCATGGAGGAAGTTCCCACTTAGGATGGTGTAGCTTCATGCCGTCTTGGCAGGGAGTCAACGTCGCCATACCCCGTCCTAATGGACCGACTAGACAGATGATCCTGACAGCGACCCGCGCAAGTGCTTTTGATTCTATCATCGTCCGCAGGGGTCGAGCCACTTTATCAGAGGAATTACCTAAAGTGCCTCTTATTTCATCATCCACAATGTCAATGAGACGTCGTTCTTTTAATTTATACACACCCCAAACAATCACAGAGTCGTGCATCACGCGACGCCCGCTGGAAAATCATTGCTGGGAGTCGAGGCCAGGTGCAGAGTCATTAACCCGTCCCGTGGTTTGAGCGCAAGGTCATTACAGAATACTCCAGCAACGACGGTCTCAACTGCTTTTGTTACTTGACCTCTCCTTTATAACACTATCTACCACACTACAGAGGCATGATGCATCAATAAACTCATTTCCTCCTCCCTGCAGCTACGAAAGCTCTTGGAATGTATTTTTCACCCTGCTAAGCTGTGTATTATGATGTTGTTGTTTTTTTCAGATTTTTAATTCGTTGACTATAGTTTACTTTACATCCTTTATCACTAAAGAGATTACTCGTCCAAGACTGACAAAACAGGTCTGTGCTGGCATGCTTGGAGGGGCGTGTAAAGGTTAGAAAACACCTGTAAGTTCCCCCGTCATAATCGTAAGCTGCGCTTTTGCTGCACAGACAAGAAATCCCTCCTCCAACATCAGAACAGTGTCACACTACATTGTCAAGCATTTTGCACAACCCACAACACTGGCTTAACAGTGAAGTTGTGAACTACAGTTTTGGGCAAAATGTTAAAATGTGCTGGTTGGGTGTTAGTGAAGAAGGCAAGGTATACAGCGCACTTCAAAACCCAGTGGCAACATATGACTTTACATAAGAACAAATACTGGAAAGTAAAAATGAATCATAATTTTTTTTTGTTTTCAAGAAATATTGTAACAAAATCAATAAACCAAAGTACAAACAAACAAAAAAATGTACAAAAAAATAATGATTTGCATTAAAGTCATTAAAGCAACGTATGCAGATAAAAGATGACAATTGTAAATGCTTCAAAATAGCTTAGCATAATCACATGAAAAGGGAAATGTTTTGAAAACCTTTATATTTGGGGCTGATTTCAGTTCAGCTGGTAGCTTCCTCTGGTTGTGCCATGTTTTGTCTGAACTCTGGGCTCCAGTATCTGACCTGAGTCAGTCGATCTCAGACCTCCACTAGGTTTATATTCAATTAACATGTCAGTCACTGCAATTATTCTTGCTTTCATATTTACCTATTGACAGACATTGAAATATATAAGCACAAACAAAAATGTAAATAAAGAAGTGCAGGTGAACAATGTAAAACAACGCAGTGGCACATGTGTTAATCATGTGGGTAGAGGCATGTGCTTGTACAGTAATGTCTCCTCTGACTTTGCTTACCCTTGGAAAGCTTTCTGCGCCCTATGATCCAACATCTGAAGAGCTGATAAAAACCCTTCAGTTGCCTCAAAGCAGCTGCTGGGCTTAACATTGTCAAAAAGGGGTTTTTATTTCCCTACCGTTTCGACCTCCTGTGTATATTTTATTGAGCTGTTCTCATCCCACAGCGGTGCGCGGCAGCCATAAGCTGCCGAAAATGTATTTCGAAGCTCATTAACACAGGACATGCATGCCTGGAACATGTAGCATCTTTCTTTTTCTTTTTTTTTTTTTTTCAAGACACTTGTGAGGAGTGCCTCGGCCGTGGAGCTCAGAAATCGTTGTTTTTGATATTCAGTGAGCTTTTCATCTTTTTCTGCTGCAACACCACATGAGCGGATTAAGGAAGTTAATGAATTATCCTCAGAGGGGCCGAGACAGTGTGTGCAAGCTGCACTATCCCACGTCTCATAACATGGAGCTGTTTGAATTTATTGAACTGAAGGCTGAATTTTCCCACACTGATCTGACCCAGTTCAAGATTATACCCAGTCCCCTTTCTACAATCAAGATGACAATGTGAAACTCAAAAGACTTTGTAAGTCAGAAATATCATTAAAGTAATCCTAAAGTGAAAGTCGGCGAGTGCAGCGAGGGGTTTTGCAGTGGCTTCACCACTTACAAGTTACTAGATGTCCACAATAGCGGCTTTTGTGATCAAATGAAGGTATTAAAGGGTGTGTGTGGGTGTGTGTGTGTTGGCGGGGGCGGGAGCCAACTGATCCCCTGGGCAGCAAATGTTAGACAATGTATGCTCCTGAACTTCTGCTAAGTGAAAACAGTCTACAAATGTGAAATATCGCTTAAAGATGTCACCCTTTGCCATTGGCGTCCGTTTGCTCAACCCCCAGAGGCATCCCAGTATCAAATGCACCAGCACAAATGATAATAACACAGCG
Source organism: Mullus surmuletus (assembly GCA_903171835.1). Taxonomy (NCBI): domain Eukaryota; kingdom Metazoa; phylum Chordata; class Actinopteri; order Syngnathiformes; family Mullidae; genus Mullus; species Mullus surmuletus. The sequence continues at coordinate 340,793 of CAESWR010001708.1, forward strand.
GGACCTTTCTATTTTTCCAAATTAGGTTGAGCCTCAGTCGGTGCCCTTGAGGCCGGCGGAGAAACTCTCATCCTTCCCCAAAGATTTTTCCTCTTCAGTTTTCTATCATATAAAGCAAATATCAAAAATGTGATTTGAATCCTGGAAAAAATTAAAGCTGAAGGACGCCGGAAGGAGGAACGGTGCTGCGGGTGGTTACACACCGCTCGTCTCCTCTTACCGGTAGATTTAGTCTGTTTAGCCGAGGTGGCGATGCTGCACAACATATTCTTTAGACACGGTGCCCGGAGTCAGTGAGCCCCCCACCCCGGGGGTTAATTGAAGTCCCACGAATGTCTCAAGTGTCCTCTTTTTAATGGGTCGACCCATGAAATGTTGGATTTCTGAGTGGCAATGGGGGGGGGGGGGAAACCTTTCCTCTTATGGGCCCTTTTTTTCTCATAGTTTCAGTCTTTGAAGGAGGGACTCGGATGTAGCTAGACTCATAAACAATTAACTTCCTGAACTTGAATAACAAAAGAAACATCTTGAACGGGGCTTGGCTGATGATAATAACTCCTTTTTTTCTCTTTTTCTTTTCTAAACCTGCCATTAGTGACTCTTCTTGGTAATAAGGCCAAAAGTATCGTGCTAGCTTAGAGCCACAGCTTATTAGAACAGCTAAATATGTTGGTGGCCTGGGAAAATCACAGCGAATCACTATTTTAATGTATTCACTGTATAAGATGGGGTTTTTTGGCAAAGTCACATGCAAAAAAGATGACTATTTTAATGTCTATGTCCACCTTCCTGCATGAAGCTTGCAAGACAACAATAGGCTTAAAATAAAGCAGGAGGAAACAGCTTTCCTGGCTCCAAATAGTGTAATTAAAATGCCCATAGACCTTTAAAGGTCACTGTAAACAGAAGAAAGATCCAATTCATATTTTAACTTTGATTGACAGCCCTAATGTATTTAAGATTATTCATGTCGTGTCTAAATATTAAAAAAGAAAAATCTGAAATAAATCTCTTACTAGTGTGATCAAATAATAAATATTTTTTTCTGGTTTAACCCCACCCACTTTTGGTTTAGACCCACCCCCAAGTTTGTTATAAAACAGCTAATTTAGATGGTTAGCAGCTACAGACATTGGTGTACTTAAATATACTTCTTTTAATAATTCTTTCAGATAATGATACAATCATAAGTGTAAGTGCATATCCTACGATTGAGGACAGGAAGTGTCAAGCATTTTACTTTTTCTACTGGATGCTCATTTTCAATTGATAATGCACCACATGTTGACACTGTTATCCTTTGAAAACAAATGTGTGCTTACAGTAAAAAAAAAGAAAAAAAAACATTTAAGCGATGATGTACACAATTAAGACGCATCAGAGTTTCTGCTGTAAGTGACTATGACACACCCACAGTGCGGTGGGATCCTGTCCAAAAAGCTGATCAAGCTGCTGAAAAACATACATTGTGAAAATGCAAGGTAAATACTGTCCCATAATGAAGCCCGGCTCTGCTATGTCGACACATTTTATGGCACTCTGCCACATATCAGCTTCAATCAACGGTGATTCTCCCTGCTACATTGAATCAGAGGTATCTGCAAATGAAATCTTTAAACATCTTAAATCTTTAAAAACTAATTTACTTAATGTCTTACCGTCCACGATTAAAAGCCCTGTCTGCAATTATATTGGGTTCCGTGATTACCAACTTCCATGATTTACCCTGCAACTGCAGAGTAAGTCTTTGCCTTTATTTCTATTTTGATGTGCCAGCATTTTTGCAAGTTATGTGAGTCGGGCGAGTCAAATTCTCTCCATTTAAGGCAAATTCAGAAGTGAATCTGTATAAGAGAATATGTTTGTTAATGTGTGTGTGTGTGTGTTAATGTGTGCGTCCTTGCAGTGGGGGTGTTGGAGAAAAACAAGATGGTGAGAGATGGTGTTATTGGCCTGTGTTCAGAATGCCTTCTCGCATCTCGATCATTCCTCAGAAGATAACCTTGCCATCGATTTGTGAAAATGCTTGAAAATGAAATGAGTGTCTCTCATTCCACTTAATCAAGAGAAAGTATTGATCAGGTTTCTAATGAAGGATCATTTAGATAGGGTGTGGAGAAGAATAGGCTGGCGTATCATATCATGTCAGGCAGTAATAGGATGTCTTTATCTGAAGATTCCCGGATATCAGTGCAAGCAAGCCATCCATATCTTCATAATGAAAACTTGTGTAGATTCTCTAATGTTCTCTCCTTAAAGGGATCTTCCAAATGTTATACCCTGTGCACAGACCTTTCTTTATAAGATATCTACCATGCATCTGTATATTTAGCCTGAAATCCTTCAAATTACCAGCCTTTCTGCAACAATGTTCCAAATGTTGTTTCACAATGCCTTTCAATTCGGAGGTGAAAGATGGTTCAGCCTGAATTTTGTTATATTTTGTTAGTTATCAGGTTTGGCAAAAATATCAAGCTGATATCACCAAACTACCGATATTCAACATAACTTGATTGAACATGATTTATCGAGCCTACTGGTTTCCTGGGCTTTGTTAGTCTTTACCTACACAACACACGCTATCTTTAGCATTTTGCATTAGCAACTTTTAAAGTAAAATTTCCAGCTTCTCAGAACGTTTTGCAAATATGATCATTTGATGTAAGAAATGTTAAAACATAACGAAGCTAGTTGACATTGTGCAGAAAGTAACAAATTTCATTAAAATGAATGAAGCTGAATTAGCTAATAAGCTTTAGCATGTAGCGTGATTTGCTACTCCATGGACCTTATTTCCTGGCAGTTTTGTATTAAAACAATTATGTGATAATTCTGAAAAACATTTTATTCGTAAATGTGTTTTGACAGTTGCTACAGTTATGCTAACATGTCGCGAGTAAACCGAGTAAACTTCCAGCAACAAAAGCGAGTTATGGACTCACTCCTGTTTGTGTTTGTTTTTCGGAACCCCCCCCCGTCTATGCACTTGTATAACCGCGGTGAGCACTCTCACGCTAAGTTTAAATCGGTAATGCACTTCTCATAAAGGCCAAAAGTGCCTAATCACACCTAATGGCGCCGCGTTAAAGCGCAGCGAGCGTAGCCCCCCGGGGGTCCGTATACTCGCAGGAACGCATTGACCACTGCGACAGAAGGGCGTTGTGTTGTGATCAAAAGACGGTGGGAAGGGGGGAACCGGGACCCGCTCTCATTACGGCCGTGAGACGTCCATTTGAGCATTTTTAATATGTGTATCCTATTAGGCAGTTTAAGTGCTTTTTGATAATTGTGCTTTGTACTTTTACAGCACTTCAGTCTATTCCCAGTTCAATTTCCTCTTTTATCGGACGTTTGAAATATTGATCTCTGACAGATAAAAGCAAACACCATAATCTCACGCGGGTGAGCTGGCGAGAGAGAGTGAGCGTGTGCAGTGCGGGGGGAATACACCGGGGACCCCCCAACCCTCCCCCGCCCCCCCCCCCAGCCCCTCTCCCTTTTATTACCTTTATTATTTGTCAACAGAATTTGCTTACTGCTTTGGGATGTTTATGTAAAGCACCTGCGCTCTGATGGGCGGTTGATATGACCATTTCTCCCAGTGCCTCCCCCACCTCCGAATCTCCCCGCCAGCCCACCCGTCTCTTCCCCTTCCATCAGCGCCCCATGACATTTTGCAAAATGCAGCGCAGGGGCTCCCGAGGTGCTTCCGATGATTGCCGCTGCTTAAACTGCTGTCAGCGCTGTCAGGATAACAGTGATTTATCTCCATAGCACTTTATGGAAGTTAGTGTTTTCTGTTAACCTGAGCGCTGAAAACTGGTCTGTGCTGGCTCGCAGTCACATTAACCTGAATCAATCACATCTTGATTTTTCCATAAAAGAAAAGCCCTCTGTAAATAACACTCCAGCTATCGGCGCAGGAATACACTAAGCCCGGCAGAGGCTCCGCTGAGCTCCGGCTGACGCACAGATATCATTGTTACCTGTTTCCAATATCCTCATGCCGATGCGGGGATCTGCCTGCTTTGACTTTTTTTTGCGTATAATTTCTTCAGATGGAGCAACACTTAATACCGCTGCTGTCAAGAGACACGCACTGAGGCTGTGGTGTTTGGCAGATAAAAAAAAAAAAGTTTCAAATCAAAAATCTCGTGGAAGAAGTGAAACAATAATGCACAGTGTGTATGAAGCGGTGCATTCTTTGGTCTGGATCTAATCTGTTCGGTTTCAGATAGCAGAGCCCTCTTGAGATAATAGAAAGAGCTGTTTTGATGTTTAAAGCATTGCTAATCTCCTAAAGCCTTAGGCTACTCATCCCACTGCATTGCATATTTGCAGGCCTGTCAGTTTGAGTGGGGATGCAAGAGGATGGTCCTCTGAGCAAATGAATGTTTAGGGGGGGGAGGGGGCTTTTTTTCTCTCTTTTTTTGCCTGTTTTTCCTTTTTAGCTTTGCAGACACTATTTGAGATTTACTGCAAACATTTGACCACCAGCCTGGTGTATTGACTGCATTTGACAAGTGTAATCCTTTTCTTCTTTCCAGTCACTTCCATTCCGCGATCAATCAGAGCATCAATGCCCTGTAGACCGCTATGAAGTGCAGACGCAGTATTCGATCATGAGCCAGGCACCTTGTGGACTTTCGCTATAATATAGTGATTGATTCATCTTCAAAGATATCTTAAGTGGTTGGCTGGGCACCGTATATAATGCCTTTTGTTGACTGCAGCCCTTTTTTTTCTCCATCCTTCACCCAGCTTGCAATCCTTTAAAATAGCAACTGAAGCACCCACATCAAAACTTAACCCGAGATGCACACTGCTGCTTTTTGGTGTGATTCCCGCCCCTTTGAATTTCTCTCGCGTGGCAGAAGTTTGATTTGATAAATAATAAAAGTGCCCAGCAGTGTACAAACAGAGGCCTTCTCTATAGATCCATTTCGCTTTTGCGCTCATGTTGGAGAAAATTGCAAATTCGCACCTGGATTGCCGTGGAAAAACAAAAACAACAAAAAAAAAACGCCCCGGAATAATCCCGCCGTAACCCTGTACTTTTGAAGAAAGTTGCGGCGGACCTATACTTTGAGCAAACACAGAATGGGGCCGAATAATAGATTTTAGAGTCTCAGTGGGGGCCAGGCCAAAAACTCATGGATCCGCAATAGCTTTTATGTCCATTTGAGTTAGTGTGTTCTCGGGCTTGGTTTACCTATTTCAGAGGTGATAGTCTTGATCGACTGTGACCTGAAGTTTAATGCCACAAGAAACCAAATAGTATTATTACGTGTCTTATTCGCCTATTGACAGGCAGCGGAGTGAAGAGAGATGGAGTGTCTTTTTCTGCTGGGATCCAGAGGTTAGGGCCAAAGGGTCCGAAACCTGCTCTTTGTCATCCAACAATAATAAAAGGGGGAAAAAAAACAAAAAAAAACAGAAATGAGGTCTGAATTCACACAATACGGCTATAAGAGCAAACACTTGTTCTCTGACTGATATGTTCATGTTCATGTGGAGTGTGTGTGCTGTGGTGGGTTGATGGGGGGCAGGGGGAGGCAGTTGCTTTGCAGAAGTATTAAAGGAAGTGTAGTAATTACAGCAGAGCCAGTGTCAGTGACCTCTAGATTGCACTATCTTGTCTCCTTTGTGCCCGTCTTTGCAGCCCGCCTCATTGAGTGAAATTGTATCTTTTCACTTTGGCTCTCTTAAAAAAATGTGCATGGTATTGGGAGCCAGTCAGGCGTGACGTTTTTTCATTCTTTTTTTTTTTTTTTGTCCTTTTCTCCACTCCTCCCTCCAGCCTTCCCCCAGCTGCCCCTCTCCTCCATCCCACTATCTTACTGGGAGGTATTTCATGAACAGCTGGGTCCCGGGAGAGGAGAGGTTAGTGAAAGAGGCGCGCTGTGTATAATTCAATAATTATCAGGTGTGTGTGTGTCCTTGTGTGTTTATATGTGTGCGCGATGGGTGTGTGTGTGTGTGCCCCCCCCACACACACACACACACACTCTATTGGCAGGTGTCAGGTGACAGGCAGGCGATGTCACTGGCTGTCAGCTGGCTTTCTATTGGAGCAGTCACACTGTTCACGACATTACCATAAGCTGATGAGGAACACTTGAGCCTGTCGCAACACACACACACACACACACACTCGCACACTGATGTGTGGTCCCCGTCTGCAGGCTGGAGACCTCCATAATGCATCTCAAAATGCATGTTCTTTTCACTTTTCATGTTGCTTTTCACCTCATGTCGACATGTCTCACCACTACACATCTAATTTATCCAGACAATACACACATTTATAAAAAAAAAAAAAACAACCATCTTGTCGAGAGAAAACTGGATTAAAACACGGATGGCAGAGGACTCCAAATGTGCTGATATTGAAGCAGGGGTAAACTGACGTCAGGAACAAAGAGCAATGTCATAAAAGTGATGTGGTGAAGCACAAAATAAAGAAGAAGAATTTGCAGACTGGCAACTATGATGATAATGAAGCAGGTGAAAGTCAATCATAACTGTCATGGAAGATTTTTTAGAAGTTATTTTTTAATCTTTTATATGTATTCTATCATAATTGTATTCATTTATTTGTATTAACTGTATGTTGATTGTATGACTTATTGCTGGAGGAGCTTTTTTCATCTCTTTAAATACTGTGCCTACTTATTTTCAATCACAAAAGGCATAGAATTGTGTAAAAAAAAAAAAGAAGAAAAACAACCACTGCCCATCATCATTTCCATGGAGCTCGTTGAGACAATAAAGCCACAGAGCTGAATGGTTGACGACTGTGAGCAGTTTTGTCTGTTATCTGCTGCATCTTGTCGACTGTAGTATTTATTCGAGGCCAGTAAATCACTCCAATATGGCTACATGTGATGCTCCATTTCAGATCCCCTCCCGACTGCCTCTGTGACCCCCAGTTTAACACAAGTTAACCTCCAAAATTTGCTCTCTAAACTCCACATGCTCGATTATGCTGTATAAACACCGAACCAATCTGCCCATTACAGAGAGTCGTAATGGGCAGATTGGTACAGAGGGGGTTCAAAGAAGGTCGCGCATTAGTGCTACCTTTAGCATGCTAATTGCTATTCTCTCCACAGTGGGAATCCTGTTTGAGATGGAGGGGACATGTGAACCGCTCTTGATCCCTGGCTGCTGTTCTTGGCAGCTTCCAAGGGAAAGGACAGGACACCCACACTTGAAGGAAATCTGCAACCAAAACATCTTTTCCTGAAATTTCCTCTTGCTCTCTCAAAGAATTCCTACTTTTACCTAAGACCACTGTGTTAAAAAATGGTAATTGGTCATTGTAGTCATTTATTAAAAGCCTCCAAAGCATTTGCACTCTTGATCAAATTTTTTAAGGAATTTTTGAAATACACGTAGCCTAATAAAACACGTTTTAAACAGGGACTGCAATCTCTCTCTGGTGATGATGCCTCTAAATGGACATCAGACACTTCCGAAGGCTAAATAGCGAGAAGACAAAAGGAATCTGTTCAGGTTTAAAGGGGCCATGCCTGGTGGCAGCCCTGATCAATAACATTAGCTGTGACAAAATATATAAAAGGCAAATCAATGCTAATAAAGTGAGCTCAGCCTCATAAGAAGGCCTACGCCCCTTCCATTCACCTCCAGATCTGCCATCTCCCGTGTCCAGTCCAATGTGAGACAGGGTTGACTATCGGTGACACATGGTATAGGTCAGGGATCACATCTATTAACAATAAATAATGGCCGCATTCCACAGCAGACACTTTACAACAGCAATAGGAGGGGAAAAAATGAAAGCATAACTCATCATCCTTCCAGTCTTCTTTCAACATTTTTGGCATGAATATTATAGATGTATTATAAATATTCTTGGTTTTTTTTGTTTGTTTACTAAAAGTAGTGAAGCCGACCCCTCTGCCACTCATTAAGGATATGCAGAGCAGCTATATGTCTTATCTTTGCTCTCCGCCCAGCAGGACATACCTGTTCTAACCCTCCTCACTGCCAGCCTGTTTCCCTCACTTAAATCTCAAGCACCTGTTTAACTCTGAGCACACTTGACATGCATGACTGTGCTCTCAAAAGAATAAGAGAAGCACAGTGGGCCTCACACTCAGTGCTTTCTTCTCATATTGCGCAAACAGGAAAAAGATTTGAATTTATACATGGGATCCAACAAATCATCTGCATTGTCATTATTATTATTATTATTATTATTATTATTATTATTATTATTATTATTATTATTATTATTATTATTATTTCTAGTATATCATCATTGTTATTGTTGTTATTATCATATTATTATTATTTCTAGTATTATTATTATTATTATTATTATTATTATTATTATTATTTCTAGTATTGTTTCTAGTATTATCATTATTATTATATTATTATTATTGTTAATATTATTATATATCTCATATATCTCTCTCTTTTTGCCTGCCCTCAGTTTGCCCTTTTCGTGGAGTCACTTCCTTTCTCTTTTTTCCCCTCCTCCTTAAAAAAAAACCTGCTTAC
>CAESWR010001708.1:369360-391304 GCA_903171835.1 Mullus surmuletus
GTAAAAATAAGCAACAATTTTGCAGTTTTTCCACACAATGAGGCCCTCAAAATGACACTCAAAGCTCAAAATAATGATACATTTAAACAAAACGAAGAAACTCTGCACCTTTTGGCGCCTATTTGATTAATTGTACCTGTGTTGAAATGAATGTGCAGTCGTACTTTTTTGCTGCTGCACCCTGTTGAGGTTCAGGTAGTGCTGTATTGAAATAGCAAACATGCTAAATATCTGAATGGGTGCAGTTCTGGTGGGGGCGGGGGTCCACAAAAAGAAAAGAAATCAAGATAATGGCGAAAAATCACTGCTGAAGAGTCGAGAGAGAGAAAAGATTTGGAGATAGTGTGCCTGTCTAGTTAATACTTTTTGTGTATAAACATTAGGTTGATTACACTACTTTGACTTCATCAGAAACTGACCTTTGAAGACACTAAATAAAGCTGGTTATCATGATGGACCTAAAACAACACCTAAGTGGTAGATTGAGTTAGGACTGATTGGCTTTGAACTGTTAAAGCTTGGCTCTTTTTCATCTTTAGTGCCGGAAATCACTGCTTTCCTGTTGTCTGAATGCCCTCAAACATTTACCTTCCTTCAGCGCTGATAAGACCTCTTTGTTTATTGCTGTCTTTTCCCATGGGAATAAAATAGGTTCGGAGTTTATTGCCAAGTGAGAACAGCTCGGTTGTCCCGTACACCGCATCACAAAAGGGCACGACATATTATCTCCCGAGATGGTGTTTGCGATAAGCGCCGAGCCGCCGTGCATCCTCCAAGGCCCTGCGTCCGCCGCACAGATGTGAGAACTGACGCACTGAAACCCCGGCAAGGTTATGGAGGAACATAATAGTCCCTCGCCGGAGGAAAAGAACGAGGGAGTCAGAATCGGCACCATAATAATTGTGAGAATTCCTGGGTTTGTGCTGTGAGAGAATTCTGAGGTCAAGGTGAGGGGGGGAGAAAAAAAAACAAAAAAAAGGGGGACTTGTTGTGCTGGACGTTGCGAGTTCCCGCTCTTCCCTCTGTTTGGGTTTTGGCTGCTGTTTGGATGAATGGGCGGCTGAGTCCCTGTTCAACAGGTAAAGTGAAACTACTGTAATCTTGTTTCCAGTTTGTCTGTGTGTGTGAGGGGGGTTGGGTTGGGTGGGGGGTGGGGGGGCGTGGTGTTAGATGGACACTGGTTGTACTGGCTGTTTATCATAAATACAGCCTAGCCCAGAGAGGTCCATCTGCTTTGATTTTATTTAGTGATTCCCCCCAGGGGCCCTGAGCTGGAGAGAGAATAACAATACTTGAGCCCATCTGTTCCTGCAGAACCAGCCCCAGCTAAATTACCACACGCTACGAGCGGCTGGCATATGCTGTGGCATAAAGCTACAAGAGGGCATTGTGTGCCAGCTGTTCTGTTGACAAATACTTATCTGGCACTTCTGAAGTCAGCTTGCTAAGCTGGTTTGGAGTCGGACTAAAAACTCGAGGAGGAAAGGTGTAGCGCGGAGTTCCTGTGGGGGAGATGCACGTATAATACATGCTAATTTATCCCAGGGTATCATTTTGTCCGAGACTGTCTGGAGAATTGGGTCACTGGATATAGAATTAATCTGAACATATAGGCCAGATAGCAGACTAAAACCTACCAAGTGGTCAAAACAGACTTATCATTCTCATCCTCCACTATGCATAACAATCTGTGATCATGCTGTTGTTATATGTTTACAACTCTGAGGATGATCATTATTCCAGGAACCTAAATTGGGCTTGATCACAGTAATCCTATCAGTAAAGATCATCTTGAAGGCAGATAATGTGTACTCGAAGACATTGAAAAATACACCCAAAAGCCTGGTTTTCACATGGATTTACTACTGCTGCCTCCAGAACCTCCCATGGGGAGAAGCTATAAAATAAATGATAATGACATTTTCAAACAATAATACATTGTGGCGTCTCCTTGAAAATGTCAGTCTCAACACCTGAGCACTCATAACACAAACCCCACAATATCACAACTAACCGCTGGTCAGTGTGCGTAAGAGTGTGTCACCGTGTTCCTGGAGTATTATTTCCTTCTCAAAAATAACTATGCATTATAAATGATATCCTACAACGCTTATCTCAAGTACAGCCGCGTGAGATGCTCGAGAGATGGATGGTTATTTAATTTAATAAAGTAAAAGGTTATGTTTTGACCTTACCTCTCAGTCAGCTCATTATCTCTCAATCACAGAGCTTTAAGTAGTGAAGGTTGTGTTTTGTTTTGTCTTTTCTCCCCCATGTAATGTGCAGGGATGCTGGGATGCTTGGGGGGGGGGGGGTTAGAGTACCTGAAGCAAGAGAAAAAAAATGCAAAAATATAAGATCAATTAGCAAAGTTTGTTCACTATTTTTGTATATCGCTCCTGCTATTCTGTTTCATGATATGAAACAAGTAGGGCAACAGAAGTGCAACATTTTTAAATACTATATTTGAGACTGAGGCAGCGATGTGACAACTTGTTCAACCCCGTTCTAGAGTGTGTGCAGGTGAGTGTAAACCATTCCGCGCTGTAACCCTTCAAAATGGGCTTTATTGTTAACATTTACAGGAACATCACTGACATTAATTTTTCACCGTTACATATGTCTATACTGTACAGATGCAACAGAAAAATCAAAATCCCATCATCTGCTTCCGAGACCTCTCTCATAGAGAATGTGCTCCGGTCAGTGACAAGATTCAGCAGTGCAGAAAAAAGTTCACACAGAACAGTCCCCCGTCAGAATCCCTGGAACAGTGAAAACGACCACGGAACAAAATGGAAGTTGTCGACTGGAACCGAATTTAAAAAACGCCCTTAGAATGCACCGTCACAACCGAATCCACCATAATAATGCTGATGCCGACTTTTTTTCCAGTTTCGTGAGATATATAAAAAATAAAAAATACTTGAATACAACTTGATCCAAGGTATGATTGATATCCTCGGGTATTCTTTAAAACTGTAATACAGTGGAATCATGGATCAAGTTTTTCAGTTTTTATTAAAATTATTTTTTTCTTCCTTTAATCCATTTTATCACACTCCAAGGTTACCAGCCTTGTGACTCTTCATTACACATCTTCAGTGAACTGTCCAATGTGTCACTATTAACATTCAGTAGTTGGTATGAGACAGCGTAAACTACATTAACACTTCAACATAGAGTACGCAAACCTTACAGTATCATTAACCCTGTTTCAGTTTCTTTAAAAAGGGACACATATGCGTTTCTAATATGATTAGAATAGAATAAATAATAATTCATCACAATTGTTTTGTTATCTGGTGCATGGCTGGAAACACTGCATGTCACCTCTTCATGGAAGGCAGCGAGAGGTCAATACTTGCTCCTCCTCTCCTAAATGGAAATCTGCCCTGCTGAGCGGCAGAGAAAAGGCTCCGTAAACATAAAATATAATTTAAGTTTTAGTCATCAACACAACAAGTCAGAGACTTAACAAACACTGAATGTGAAAATCTCCACATCACACTTCTGAAGAAAAACAACCGGACTTTTCCAGTATTTCACCTCATTGACCCTATGAATGCATGGAGTGCTCCACCAACCAGCTTACAACAGGCGCCATTGTACAAATCTCCCTTCTTGCATTTATCTGGCATCTACTCTGCATTAGCAATGCAGACCATTCTTTACAGCTACAGAGGAGAAGCAAATTTGTATTCTGTAACACAAAACGATGTCTCCCAACCAACAAATTAGCACTCGCTGTGACTTCCAATGGGAGGGAGGAAAGGAAAAAAAAAAACACACACACACACAGAAACCTTAATGTTTCCTGATAGGTCCACTTGGGGATAGAGCAAGAGTGCAGCATTTTCTGAGCATCAAATATGAGACTTTTACAATGGCTACATCTGTCTCTGCAAAACAAACACTGTAAAGACATTTGCACGGCATGATGGGGAAATATGCAAACTGGTTCACGAAGAGCAGAAAAACTCTGATCGTAATGCGACTGCACAGTTGGTTGACGTCTACACTGTCTCGATGTTACTACCTGGAGAACTCTATGCTACTAAGAGATTTTACACGTTTTTAGAACAGTACACACATGTTGGATGAGGACTTTGCGCACTGCATTGCTTCCTTAATGTGGCGTTATGGAAAGATCCCTTCTTGTACAGTGATTAAGAATAGCAGGACTCCTCTTTTCTTAAGGTGAATGAGGTGGCAGAGGTCCTTCCATTAGCTTGTTGTTTTTGTTGCGCATGTTTTGTCAGCTGTGGCGACGCAAACATGCACTCCCACACCCATCCTCTCCTCCTCCTCGCTGCCGGAGCAGGGAGTGAATCTCGACGAGGCCTGCCTTTGCCTCATCGTTCGCCACCGACAGTCCGCTGGGAGACACGAGGAAGCTACATAGGACTACATGGAAAAAAAAACACAACACTTCAACTAATGCACAGTGCAAAAAAAAGGCTTCTCCCCCTTCTCTTCCATCTCTCCAACCCCGAGAAATGGACAGGCGTGGAGGAGAGGTGGTGGGGACAGGGTTAACTCGGTTTCTTCTTTGAGTTTATTTTTCATTTTTGGTCTTTCTGGGAGTCTCCTGCCCTGAGGGGTGGGTGGTTGGAGTGGCTGAGAAGCTGAGGGTGGGGGGATGCGGGGAAGGGGGGGAGGGTGACGTTGAGAGGAGGATTCTATTTGTACAGGCTCATGGTGGGGCTCTGGTACATGCACATGTAGGCGTCACACAGGAGGCGTCGCGCCTGGCCTTGGATGCTTTTGGGGTCCAACGTGTGCAGCTCCTCTGGGGTCATTTTCAGGTAGGCCTCCACCTCCGGACAGGGGGACACCTGCGGGATGTTGAAACCGTTCTGCCCTCCTGCAGAACAACAATCACAGCTGTTAGGAAAAAAAAGACAAAAAAAAAAACCACGAACAAAGCAAGCAGATATACACACGGTCAAACAATAACAAATATTATATACATTTTCAATAAATTCAAGCAAGTTTTAACAAAGCATATGGGATTTATTATTTTATTTCTATATTATTTTAACCGCTATTATAAATATAATTATTATTGAGCCCCTAAAATATATTTTACCATATGAGAATCATATTATATTACATAAAAGCATTCCAAACATATTTGTAAAATGCCTGTGATTATTAATGCAATATCAAACAATGCATAATTTTGACTATTACTGATTGATAACTGACTTTATTCATAGTTCTTCCATGTTCGCAGTCCGTTTCTTGCTAGAATTCTGAAAACTATTACACCACGTGTACTGTGAAATTCTTTCCAGTGTTACAAAAACAATTTGCTGCGGGTATCCGGGATAACAGCGTGAGGTCAAGGATCAGTTTGATGTCATAAGAAAATAAACATGTGCAAAGCCGTGACACTCACCATCACGGTCAGCCATGCTGTCAAAGAAGAGCCAGGCGGAATCTGCGCTGCCGTACTTGACGAAGGCCACATAGTGACTGGTTTCGATGCATAGCACAGCGAACAGCTCCATCGTCTGGCGGGGAAAGTTTGCCTGACGCCCCGTACCGTCTTGCAGCTCCTTCGGAACAGACAATTTGCCGTGTCGATGGGATTTTCTTCTTGGGTGGAGGTGAACCTAAATCAAGCGTATTCACATCGGCACGAGGAGGGTTTGTTATAGCGGTCTATTAAAGTTGGCGAAACACAGTAAACGTGATTTATGTAACACACAAGTCCACGAAAAATAAAAAAACTATCAAAATGCTTTGTATCATTTACGTTGCCAGATGGGCGGCTACATGTGTATGTTTAATATGCTGGCTTATATGTGTGTGTGAGTGTGTGTGTCTACTATATAGACAAGCGAAAGCACTATAGGCATAGAAGGAAACGAGCGTGCCATGTGTCGAAATCTGCTGAAGAAGTTGCCCTTCAGCACTACAACTTTGGCAGTGAATCGGTGTGATTTCTTTGGATCTGGCGCCACCACATGGATGATTTTGGCAGACACTTGATGGCGTGGATCGAGTGGAACTAGTGTTGCGACACTGCCCTCTGTTGATTACCTGTGTATTGCACTTCTCACAGAACTGTTTAATCTTGCCAGCTGTGATATCTGCATCCTCGTAGCAGTCTCGGCACTCGTAGAAGGCCAGGCCTCCACAGATTCGACACTCCCTCGGTGCTGGATTATAAAATGCATAGATGTTTAGGATTTTTATTTTTTTTCAACTGCTGACATACTGATTTTCACATTCTAGAATATCATTAAACAAAAGCACTATGAATTGATCAGAGCACAACACGCAGTAGTGAGAAAAAAAAACTATAATAGATAGAACTCACTGTCTTCAAGGAGATCTGTGATGTCTAACTCTAGTGAGGGGAAAATCTTGTTGAACATTTTGAAGTCCTTGCCAAAGCGTGGCATCTGGATGATAAGGCATGAGGGAGCCTGCAGGTCAGGGGGAAAAACACAGACAAAACAAAAAGTGAATGTGGTCATCAACAAAGTGCAATGGACGTATCAGCAAAGTTTCAATGGAAATGACATCTGAAGCCGAGCGGCTGCCAGACTCTACATCAAATACAAGATGCCCAAAAGCCTTTAAAAGGAGAGATCAGGCAGACATACTAATTAATATTCTGGATTTTATGTCATAATTTCCTTGCGTGCAGACATAACCTGCCTCAAACTTTGTGATCGATATCTGACAACTCTTGTTTGATCTTTGTGTAACACATCTGGCGTTTGTCATTTGGGATCGTTGATGACTCAGAGTCCTGTGATTACTGTGGCTGCTGTGATGGTGCTGCTGGTGGGCGGGCGGGCGGGCAGGAAGACAGAACATGGGCGCAGACACACTTATCAGCGGGGAAACATTTCCGCTGCCCGACACGCTCACTATAAATGCCAGGTTTTATTTAAAGGGGTGACATCATATATTAAATATATGCACTCTGTGTTTTTCATAACAAAAATATTCTATTTCTCACACCAACAGCTGCGATGAATAAAAGTGATCATTCATACTTGAGTTTTATTTTAGTTAGTAAACTGACCTTGATATTTAATAGAGAGATACCACTTATCAATGAACAAACAGATGGAAGAACCAATTGAAAAAATACCTAAAATTATGGCTGTTGGTGGCATGAAGACATAACATAAAAAAAAACATCTACTGTATCTTCTGAGTCTCATGAATAAAGCCACATTATTTACCTAACCCAAACTAATCTGTCAAAAAAAAAAAGAGAGAGATTCACCTCTGCAAACTTGAGGTCACTGTTGATGAAGGACCACTCGAGGAGCTGTTGAATGGTGGGAACGCCAACCTTGTCTTTCTTGTCCATAAAGATCTGGTAGAAATAACAGTCTTGGACCTTCTGTCCTGCTGACCTGAAAAACAAATTCTGTCATTGTTCCTTCCAATGTCGTTTTCATTAGGCTGAGATAAGAAGATGGATAAGGAAATGAGAGAGCCTTAAAAATAACTAAAAAAGGGAGTTTTCCTTCCAAAAGTGACAGAAACTCCAGTAAAAACCGCTGTGTCCAGTGTGAGCAATGCAGCACAGGTCAAACTTAATTCTGTGTATTTAGATGAGGTTTGGTATAATTCCGGGGTTTAGCTTTGACGTTTGGAACCGCTTTCTTGTAAAGAGGCTGGAAGGCAGTCTTGTAAACACTAGTGTGAAGAAAGGAACGATTTCAGGAATCTCTGACTAAAGTGTGATCGCAAGATAACGTTTTGAAGTCTTCCATTAGCTATACCTACTATTTATGCAATACAAAATTTTATACGTTTGCTCGTTCCACGTAATTGTTTTCAACATTTTGAGTGTGTTGCGCCAAAGTGCGGTTTGGACACTCACAAAGTGAACCGCCCCCTACCTTAGCTTGAGCAATGGATCCACCCTCAGTATGTGATGAAAAAGTATATTAAGAAATTCCTCAGGATCTGCAGTACAAGATAACAAGTTGAAATGTTATAAAACAGTAGGGCTGCACAATTAATGGAATTTACATCAAAATTGCAATATTTTGCTACCACGATTATATGCGTATAATCGTCCACAATATTGATGTTGGAAATGTGTGCTCTACCAATGACTCTGTGATGTGATGGCATATTCATTTTTGAAAAATGTTTTTCAAGTAATAATTCACAATTCAGATACTGTTCATAATCTCACGTATTCAGGTATTCTTTATTCACACTTATGCTACATCATAACATATAGGAACTCACTTTGGCATTATTTAAGTGCATATCTCTTTTCACAAATGAATAATGAATAATAATGTTCAATAATCGTGATATCGATATTGTGTTAAAAAAACTAATGATTATTATTTTGGCCATAATCATGCAACCCTTTAAAACTGTTTTCAGCCTGTTGGCTGAATGTGCGGCAAGTCAGAAAAACTCATTCTCATGTTTTCAGCAGTATCTTTATTATATTTGAAAGGGTGTTTTTTACCTTTTTTTAAACCAATTCTAGCTCTGTTATTATTAATGAGCCTACATGTAAGGTGCAACACATACACACCTCTGCACAAACAACTAATACTGTCAGGCAATGTTGCAAAAATATCATACGATGTTCTCTATAATATACAATATAGATTGTACTACCTTTCTCCTCAGATGTGAACCCGGAGGCAGCTTCAACTTTCTCCAGGATCCTCCTTAGTTTCATCACTTTAGTTGCACACACATACCCGTGTCTGGAGAGGAGTTAGATCAATGGCCACGGTCAATAATGCAAACAATACAACTTAAGATTAAAAACCATCACTCAAAACTAGAAACGAGGCCCCGTGACACAGTTAAAAATCGATTCAAATGTGTGATGAGTTAAATAGTGCAGTAAAAAAAAAAAGCTCCATAATGCAAACAGCAGAGGGCGCAGTTTGACCGTTTTTTTGAGAACGCTTCCCTTCCTTGATCAACGCCCCACCAACGTTACACGTCACACTTCTGCCAGAGCGGTGTGGACACAGACCAGACTCACGACACGGCTAAATGATGGTGGCGGCAGCATCGGGTGATTTTAAAATAAAGGATGTGAGCTCTTAAATCAGAGGCGTAGCAACATTTTTGGCTTCTCAACCCCACTAGATGGAGAAAAAGAACACTAAAAAATACAAAAAAAGATCAACCACGCTGACGAGCACATTTGCAACACTGCTCGGCCAAAAAACATAAAAGAACATGTCAACTCCTTGCTATTAGCCTTAGACTCATTTACTTTATGCGGGATTTGTGGGGAAGTCGTTGTTAGGACAAATATTATTTTAAGTAATATCTTAGTTAGTGCCTTACATTAAGGATTTTTAAACAAAAGATAAATGAATAAAGTCGTATCGTGGACCCAGTAGCGTGATCTTATTGAATCATGAGCTGAGTGTATTGTTACTTAAAATGATTTGACAAAACAGGTGACCAGAAGATGCTCTGACAGAGGATACGTCAAAGTGAAGAGCTTTTCAACACCAAACTCACATGCGCAGGGGGTTGACGATCTCTGTACGCAACAGTTCTTGGGTCTCCCTATAATATTCTACGTCCGTCTTTGATCGTGGCCTCAGCAGAACTGTGTCCAGTACAGAGCTAAAGGAGAAAAGACTGAACAACACAAAATACAAGTAAGGCATTACGATGAGATTTAAGAATTAAAACATCAACATAAACATAATTAATTTGTAGCTAAGGTTACTTCACTCAAAGTTGTATTTACAAACTTGAAGCTGGAATTCACAACTCCAAAGTGGCTGAATCATAGAGCATGAGATCTCCTGTGGTTTGGGTCAACAACATAGTCCAAAGGCCCTTTGGCAGTGTTGGCAGACACGCCAGATGTATCACCACCCCCCTGCCAGCTCACAGCTGGAATACATGCTCCTGTCAGAGCCGGTGGTCAATGTCAAAGCAGTTTGCTAATAAGATTCTGCCTGTGGGCAAACACAGCAGATCACTATTGGCTGGGGAAGCGCTATACAGTTAATCAATATGACCAAAGTTGGAGGAATAATATCAGCAATTGATGAGTCTGATGAAGTTTTGCTAAATTAAGCTTTGCTGTTCGACTCAAAGATTACCGACCAGAAGAGAGTGGAGTCCAGGTAGCAGGAGTTGTAGTGGCCTTGGATGCCTTTCTTTTTTCCCACCATGATGTCCAAACCATCACTCTCTGTGCGGGGTGGCGTGTTCTCATGGACTATCTCACTCAAGTAACCCCCAAATGCTGTATGAACACAAAGAAATCCACTGTCACCAAAAATAGCTTTGAAACATCCGTACATTTAGAGCCCTTTCGATGCTTTTACCGTCATAATTATCCCCATTCCTCCTCCTGACTCACCAATGGAGTTGCAACGCTCTATAGGATTGGAGGAGTGATGCAAGGATGGGAAACGGGAGTCGGGACGGCAGCACTTGAGCTTCACAAAAAGGGCTTTTTTGGGTGGGCAGGTGAAATACCGAGTACCTTTGAAGGTGCCATCAGTACAACCTGGGCACTCTTCTTCCTGGAAGTGAAAGCAAGGCGGCGTGTGAGAGAAAAGAAACACACGGACTTGTTCTTTAACATTCACTGTTTGACTTCTGCCTTCACTGCTACAGTCGATTCAACAAAGCTGGATTATTCATTTTACCACATTTTACAGTTGACAACTAGTAGTGTAGTGACGTATTAATCTTGTAATATTATATAGCCGGCATTGTATAGTATATATAATTAGAGTATATATAATTACTGTATACTCAATTTAAGCGAAATTATTTCAGCAATGAGTCTTGATCTCTGAATCCATTTCATATACTAATGTTTTCAATTTCCTACAAATCCCTTTGACTCACCATCTTTATCTAAAAAACAATTAAGTACTAAAAGGCAGAGTAATAAGCACATGTGGAATAAAAGAAGCATAAAATAGTGTGACAAGAGGGTGCTTTGTGCTTCATGCTTCAGTGCACACAACAGCCAACTCATTATGTTATTTGTTACATCAATATTATCAAGTGTCGTTGTTTGTTGTTTGTTTGTTTTTTACACTTTCACACACTAAAATATGACATTCATGTTTGTAACTCAGTGTCGTCTCACCAGCTCCAGCCCTGCCAAAGGCTCCAGCAGGCCGGGGGGCAGACCCACCCAGCGAATAACGCCGCACAAAGGGGGATTCTCTTTTACTTCCACCAAAGAGCCCACTTCTAAGCCCGGTTGTCCTCGGGGAGGAGTCGGGGGCCGCGGCGATGAGGGAGCAGCAGGTGACGGGGGCTCGGGCTGCTCCCCCATCACAGACTGGACAGACAGGGAGAGAGGCCCATGACTCATGCTGTCAATGGGCCCACTCTTCCGGTTCAAACTGAACGGCAGAGAATGGAATTTGTTGTCGCTGGACAAGGAGGCGGAGGGCGGGGCCCGGGAGGGCGGGGGCGACTGGTTGAAGTCAGGGGGCGTGTCAGTGAGTGACTTGGCAGGGTCTTCCCCGACTGCAGGAGAGAAACCAGATAACAAAATATTAAGAAGTTTCCACGGGAACAAGCATATCTTATTAAACACAAAACAACAGAAGAGACCGACAGATGTTTATCCTTCAACACCCAAATGAGAATCCTTTTTTCTACTGACCTTTTCTGGTTGTACCTGTACATGAAGTGAAAGTGTATGTGCCCTCAAACCACATTTTACTGCAATAGCATCACCAATTCACCAGTGGAAACATCAAAAATATATCCACCATTTCGTAACCTCATCTTAAGGATGCAAGGAACTGATACATACATATATATATTGTATATCTGAAACTGCAAATGGGAAGGAGTAATTTCGTCCAAATGAATTCACTGTCTCATAAAAGAGTACACTCAATGCATTCACATACTCCTGCTCCCGCACACCTGCTAGACTGACTGTTTTTTAAATTTATTTTTTGATAGATGGCTGTTTAGTTTCATTAAAAAAAGAAGAATCTGCATACTTGGATCGATGCAAGGTTCGATGCAAGTTTCTTTTTGATATAAACCAAGCTTTCAGTCAGAGGACCATCATCAGGGCAGGGTTTAGTTTCACTGAAATGTAATGTGATTTCAAGTCTCAGTTACCTAAGTACAATTATGATTGTGTCATTAAAAATTATTTTAAAAACACTGTGGAGAAGTAAAAATAGACTGCAGGCAAATGTTTCAGCAGGGTCTCTAAAAATATATTCACTAGTCATACTGGGCTCTTTTGGTTGGAAACAAGACAGCCCCTCTGTATCTCCGGCACTCTTATTGGCGTTTGATTTGAAATATTCTAAATATGTATTCATATAGGGGTCAGTTATGAAAAAAAAAACCTAAAAAACTGACGATTAACGCCATAATGATTGGAAATGTGTCACTGCTGTTAACTGTGTTGCTGTTTCATAAACAGCCAATGTTTTATATTTGGTAGCATTCTATTATATTCAAAAGTGTTTTTGAGTGCAATCTTTTTTTCATGATTTTGATGACATTTTAGAGGTGTTATATCCTCCACAAATGAGGAGTTATGTATGTACAATGAGATTTCAGTCAGTCATACATAGCAAAACTGCTTGGCTAAATAGTTTAGGAATGAAATAACTGCAAATAAATCTATTTAATCCAATTCATTAAATTGCTAGCAATCCTAAAAGAAGGGGAAAATATTCCTGACAGTTCACACATTTCTGTTTCACCCCTCTATTGTTTTAAAACAAATACCGTACATTCTAGGACAGGGTAGCTATTGGTTCACAAACATGTATTATACCCACACAGAGAGAAGCAAAAACATTTCATAACAATTGACGAAGACGATAAGCTTTATGAAGAAAAACATCCCGTAACTCAAATAAAACAAAGCATGGCACCGAGCAGGATGGAAAAGATCATACTGGTGGTTATTCAGCAGTGAAAGAAAAACAGTAGCCTTTACCACTGACTGCTCATTTCAGCAGTGCACACAGAAAGAGTCTGCATGCAGCGCTGAAGCACTAATGGAGGAACAGTAGTTTTCTCTTCTGTTGTATCCTTAAGACATTGGAGTCAATGGGGGGGGGATAATCACACCATGTGTTTACTGAAGTCAGTCAGTCAGTACTGACATCAGATATTTACCAACGCTTTTATTAATGCTTGGGCAAACAAATTCACAAAAGAATTCAACATTTTCAGCTGTGATTGGCAGTCAACGGGTAATGTGCAGCATTCAGCATTATTAAAAGCCTTGGTCGACACCACTTACACCATGCAGGTGGAATTTCACATGAAAATGGTGATGAAGAACGAGACGGGTGGAGGAGTCTTCATGGCAAGCTACAGCAACAAACTACTGAGTGTTTTGTTTGCTTGTTTGTTTTGATAAATCGAGTCGGGGACAAACATTCAATATAATTGTGTTTGAACTTATTGCTGCTACCAGACTTTTGATGTAATAGTTGTCCATCTTATGCAGAAGGAAGAGGGTTTTTGTGCTAGTATACAGTCATACAATGTATGGGGCACATAAGTAATCATCCATCCATTCTGGCCCCAATCTGAAAGAACTACTTAAAGTCCATATTCATGACCAACTTTTTTATATTCGACTTTTTTTTAATCTTCTTGAGCAAAGGATCAAGCCAATGGTATCTAGGTGAATTTGACAAATATCAGCTCGGCATATTTGACACAAATCTCATAGGTCTCTGCATAATGGGAAATCTGTTTGTTTAATGGGTGATAAAAGACACATGCCCACCCAATTGTATGATCGTGTATTCACTTTGATCCGCGAAATTACTGAAAATGCACCAGACACATCCAGCACACAGCGCAGGGCGCTCTCGACAGCAATCTGTGCAACTGGCAACATGACAACAGAATCTTTCAATAAATCTTCTTCCACGACTATATCAAATTTGCAATTCACTGAAACTCTAAGTGTTCTCTAAGTGGTGTGGGTTCCACAATCAACGTTGTGAGGCTTTAACAATTTGATTTTAAAACCTTTTTCAAAAGTAAAACATGATGAAAAAATACAACAACAACACAGGTGATTGAAAGAATCACTATTCATAGTCTTCATGCTGTTTTTAAGGACAGCTTCTATTTAGAGGAATTCAGAGTGGACGACTGCAAATGAGTCAAACAAGCAGTGAAAAGCAAACTTTTGGCACGGTTATTGTATTAAATTATTACATAAAACTAATACAAACTATTGAGGGAAAAGGTGTGCTTCAGCAAAATGACTGTCAGTAGTTTGTTGTAAACAGGAGCTTGCCAGTAAGATGACCGGTATCCCATGAGTACCCGTATTTTACCTTCATCAATGTACCATGTGCTTTTGGATTTGGACTGGACTGGGGGATCAACAGAGCTGCCATTTAAAGTATAGTAAAATTCAGACTTGCTCCTACTGCCACACTGATGACCTAATCCTGTAAATAACACAAGTACATGAAAACAAACAAGAGAGATAAGAGCAATGCGTGTGCGTGTGAACACTAAATGAGTGTGTCCGTTACTGCCGTTTGACGGAAAACCATTAAAAAGTCAAAGTAAAATTGTGCTTATTTTAATTTAAAAGAAAACATTTGCGTCAATACATGTGTAAATGCACCCCCTGTTTAAAGGAACTTTCCATCAAAGAAATGTACAGGTTATACTTTCCGTTTTCAAACATCTAATATCACCTGTGATCTGCTATCAATTTTTTAATCTACGGTATGTAGTTGTATATTCATTCTGGACCAGTGACTTTGAGTATCTTCAAAGGTGCCTATAAATAAAATATCTCATTATTGTTATCAAATAATCAGTGTGAAAGTAAAACCGTATTTGATCATATTTGCAGAATTCACAAGCAGAAAATCTGATGGAATGTCCCTTTAAGAACCACAAAACCAAGTTAAGGATAGTTAGTTTAGGTTTATATCATAAGAGCCATGCAGTACCTTTGCTCTTTGGTTTGCTTTGGCCAGAGGACGACTTGTCACTGTTGGTGCCTCTGGGGGCAAAACTGTGCTTTTGTAGCCTTTGGTCCTGCATGGAATATTCTGCACAGCCCAGAAATACAGTACCTCTTTCAGTGAGCATTAAGCTAGTACGGATAACATCCTATGTCACACTGCATGTCAGCCAGCACCCCAATATCATTTCTTTGTTTATTCATATGTAACTGAATAAGCGCCAAAGACAAGATACCTCAGAGCACTGTTGAAGAAGCCAAAATAAAATCCAATACATGAACAGTCTCTGTACACACAGGAAATTACTCAAATGGATGATGTGGCAGGTGCAGTAATCTACTAAATGCCCACAACCAGTATGATGCTCTTGGGAAACACTCTAGGTTTAAGATATTGGACTTAACTTTACTATGTTCACACTAATACACCTGAACATACATATGCCATCACCACATGTGTGCCAGGAAGAATGGCAAGGACGGTTCCTCACATAGCAGCTGAGAATAAAGCAATGGGGAAAGCTCAAAGATGTCTCTGCATGGAATGACAACCAGATGAGACTGTTGTTGAAAAATCCTTTAACAGTATCAACCTTTCATGATGGCAGATAGCACTCATACCTTTTCAAATGAATGATAAAATGTGTGCATGCATGCATTGTGTGCAATTGTGTGAATGCATGTTAAATTGTGAATCACAGGAAATTCAAACTGTGATTGTAACTCTTTCGTTGCTCTACTTCGCCTCAGAGTCTACTTTATGCAGGCCCTCTACAGATTCTCAAAAATTCTGTTTTCAAAGAACGATGACAGGTTGGTGAAATGACCAATCTCAATTCTCAGAATTTTCTTGAAGAAAGTCTGAATAGTCACAGTGGCAACAAATCAATATGCCAATGTGACGAACAAAGAGCCCAAGTATCTCACTTGACTTTCAAAAACAAGTGAGCCAACACAAAAGGCTCTCTGTTCCAGCTGCAAGCAAAACACAAACTCGGAACGCTCGGAAAGAGCTCAGAGCTGCTTCCAAGGGGAGAAACGCTGGATAGCTTTTGAAAACAGTTGCAATGACAAGACATGCGTTACAAAAAGAGGAAAAATGCAAAAGTAGGTAGCTCACCTGGCATTACGTCACAGATGGGGACGAGTCGAGTGTGCTCCAAACTGGCAAAATTACACAGCAGCTTCCCGTCAAACACACCATCCCACTCCCCGATAGGATTGTCCTAAAAGAGTTAGAGACATGAGAAGTGTGTGATGGTCTCAGATGTTCCTTATCTCTGTAGGTTGACAGCACACCACTGCCTGACTGCCCCACCACTTCCTCCCAGGATCCTCTCGGTGGTGAGAAAGTGAAGGTGTACCGTGTTATCACTTAAGCAAAAATAAATGACACGCAGGCTCGATTCTCCGTGTAGTCATGTCCCGAACTGTTCATCTCCAATTCAAATCCCCCCTCTGACAGGTTCTCCGCCAACACAACAGCAGAATTCTTCTCTAGTTTGTAATCCACAAAAGGTAATTTACTACTACGTCCACACGAGATGAGCATGAGGCCGGTACCACTAGCGAGAGAAGGCAGGGCGAGGCTGGACGCAGAGTGAGGCAGAGCAGTGGGCTCTCCTCAGCTGCCTGCTGGCCCCTTGCCATGCTGTTGGGTCATACAGCACTAAGTCTTTACCTCACTCCCCGCGTGACTGCCTTGCCTTTGTGTGGGTGGCTCAGATGCACCGAGTAGGCTGCCGCTGCTAACGATCAGCAGTCAAACGCCTCAGTTATGCGCTTCAATCTTCCTACGGGTACAACACCGCTCCCGCCTGACAACAGTAGCCATAGCTACCAGCTACTATGATCCCAGGCAACGAAGCATGTTCTCTTGACAAACAAACGATTGCTCTGGAAAGTGAGGGACGAAACGCTGGGATGTCATGACAGAAAACTGGAGATGCTCGTCAACTTTCGTGATTTGACTTTGCTGAATTGTGTAAAGTGTGCACGCTGCCTCCCTCTGCTGAGACAAGGATAAAACCAACAGTCAAATTAAACAAAGATGGTGACAGCTCTCCTGAGATTCAAGGTGGTGAAACTTTGTTGAATTGTCAATCAAGTCAAATCCACCTGTTCATCATCCACCGATTTGTAACCATGTGTTCTGAGCATAATGCTTGCTTTTCAGAGCTGAATCATGAAAATCTGGAGTGAAAACACAAAACATATAGCTGCTAAATACAATGGATGAATCGACTATGATTTTTAGCAACAACTCTAACAACTGTCTGCAATGTGAGTGCAGGAGAGAGTAATTACTCTCTCCTGCACTCACATTGCAGACCAGGGCAGGTTGTCCTGACATCATCACATAATGATACATCCCACAAGTGGCTTTACATCAATATGAAGCCCTTTGTTTCCCCGGAGGAAGAACAATCGAGAACACACCACAGAAAACTGACTTTGCAGCTTACTTTGAGTCATTTTTTTTCAATTATGCGAGGAGGAAAAAAAGATTTCCGTTAATTTTCTTGGATGCATTGGAGGAGTTTTGCGGAGGCAGCAGCAGACAAAGGGGGCTGCCTGAGTTCATCAGATGCACATGACATACATTGTGCATGAGCTAACGTGACATGCCGAAGCTCACCTTCGTATCACGGCTGAGTCGCAAAGTGCCCCTAACCAGTCAAACTACATGGACTTTGAGGGTCATGGTAGGGATTCTCTAGTGTGAATGCATTTACTTCCCTGTTTTATGAATATCTGATGTGTTAGCAAATATTTCATAGAATGCTGATCATTTTTTAAATACTTTAGATACTTACCATGTCAACTCCCACATAGTAGCCCAGGCTCTCGTTGCCTGGCAGGTAGTCACAAAAAATGATGGTGCCCCTCTCGGGTCCCTCCCTGGTCTGCACTAGGACCCTTGAGTTGATCTCCAGTGGCGGGAAGTCCTGGTCCTCCTCCACCAGAGTAACATGGTCCACCTCCAGCTCTCCTAAGTCATCGTCATCATCGTCTTCCCAGAGTTCAAGCTTGTCTAGAGCCACGAACACGCCGCACTCGTCCTCACAGCGGAAAAGCTGTCGGCCCTGGTAGGAGCCCTCTGTGAAGCCCTGGCCTCGGCCCTCCTCCTGGGAAAAGGTCGGCAAAGGAAAATGAGAAGTGTAGAGAGAGAGGGAGACAGAGGAGGAACAAGAGAGATGATGGAGCAATAATTAGAACAAGGAGGGCATGTAGGCTGTTTCGCACTATTCAGGGAGGAAATGTCAACATCATACACCAGGTTGAGCACGTGATCGACTGCTGCTGCAACGATACAGAGTGACCCACTGCGACAGCGTGCTCCAAAATGCTTCCACTGATACTTGATATTCTAACACAACATATTTTGCTGCTTTATAACTTGCAGGTTCCTGAGATATTCAATGTTGTCAGATTGTTATTTCCAGAACACATGCAGTGGCAAAAACACACCCATCTTTGTTTTCTCAGATGCATAAAAATCTCAGTTTTATGTCAAGCCTATGTGCTGACTGTGGTATTTATATGGGACGTGGTTTGGATGCCTGAGCTCCCTCAGCCCACTCAGGAAGATAACAGCTGAACACAGTAGAATAAAAAACATTGTGCTGAAATAAGCAAACCTTTGTATTCTGCTGCCCGCACACAGCACAGAATACATTTGATGTTGACGCTGAAAAATGATATTAATGCTGATCTCAAAGGAGTTGCCAAGTGAAAAATGAAAATGTTATCATTGTCTGTTTACCCCCTTGTCAGTTAAACATCGTAACTTAGTATCATTCTTTCTTTCCAGCTTTTTGAAGCTATTTTTGTCAGTTCCAGGCTGTGAAGCACACAAAAAGGTGGAAACTGATAATGCAATTTACATATGCTAATCATAACTGTTAACATGTTAGAATGGAAACAAGTAGTTCCTATATTGTAACTGTTTATTTGTTTTTTGTGTTTCAGGTTTATGACCTTGTCCTTTGATATTTTAAACTTAAAAGACAATCCACGAGTTGTAACATTGTTTGTTCCCTGGTGAGCCTTTTCGGAGGGCTTGACTTCAAAAGATCCGAACAATAACTTCACTTCTCTTCCACTGAACCTAGACAAATGCTTTAAGCTCAGTGCATCTGTATGTCATCCTCTAGTACTAATTAAAATATGAATAGTATACATTATGTCTTAGGAATAGTTCTGCAATGTGTGGAAGTATTCACCATAACAGTTCTACAATATCCAGCCAAAACAATTTTCATGACCCTTTCAAATTAATCTTCTTCACAAAGACAAACACTTACTAGACTAGAAACTAGAAACTTCACTTAATTGAAATGAAGCGCAATGAAACTCACACGTTTGTACTTCAGTTCTGAATATAAACCAACAAGCGTTTCTTTCATCAATGCCTCTGTGATTAGTTTGAGCATGCATTTCGACATGATGTAGCAAGTGGTATCTGGGTTAAGCAGAATCACCCGAGTTGAGGATTGTGGGTCAGAATGTCCAGGAAAGCTTGCTGACTCATATGACTCATATGGTGCAAAATGAGGCCAGACGCAGTGGAACACGCAGGTATTTGGACAAAATACAACTCTTGTCTTCAAAATTGAATGAATGACAATGAATGGACCCTCAGCACACATGGCAATAGTTTCTCTAGATTGGCTAAAAAAACATACCTATGATTGGATAATGGTAATAATAAAGGGTGGATGAAAAAAAAACAAACATGTAATGCAGTGAAGTAAAACCTGTCATTCCACAACAGAAAGGGGAAACAAGCAAGAGTTCTCACCAGCAGTTCCACCCCAAACCAGATTCCAGAGAGGGCTCTGTCGGGGAGCAGTGAGCCCTTGAATCGGACCACACCAGGCAGAGGTTCATCCCCAGAGCGCAGCTGCACACGCACCTTTGAGCCACAGTCAATATCGCGGATTCTCTCAAGCCGGGACTTGTTGCACAGCAGGGCATACCGCTCCTCACAGTTGGTGATGGGGAACAGCAGCTCGGCCAGCTTCTCATCCATCTCCAGGACATCGCGCTCATCCAGGCTCAGCACCACGTTGGTCTGGTCCAGGATGCGGAGGCTCTTCTTGCCCTTGCAGGGAGGGAGCGTGCGGCCCAAGCTGTTACGCTCCTGGCACGCTTGACCGAGACTACCACGGGGGATCCTGAGGGTCTTCTGGGGAGGCTTCTCCACCGTACACTCCTTCACAACCATGTAGAAGCGCCAGTCCTCCCTGAAGCCCCCGATGGGCTTCTCCTGGCTCCACAGGGCAGAGCTCATGGCTGCATGCTAAGTGGGAGGTGCAACGTCAAGACTTGCTTGACCCGTGGTCTGTAATAAATAGGAACATATGATTACATCAAATATCATCTATTAGTGGGAAGTTGTGTCAACACAAAGGGTGATCACTGTCAAGGAAGGAGTGAAAGGTAATGTTTTCCGCCACTTCTCCTGGTTTGTTTGTTATTGAGTAAATAGAAAAATGACTGAAAGGGTTTACAAAAAACATTCTGGAGGGACAGATGGTGAGACGTGGACGAGCAAACTAAACTGAAGGGTAGATCGGGGAACTGTTTTTTCACTTTAATGTCGCAGTTAAGACATTTCAAAAAATGTACTAAAATCAGAATGTAGTGCAATAGCTTACACTGGCTCACACGTGATACTTGGGATTTACCGTGTTTGTTTTATCACACCATTTCCCTTTTCAGCCTGGACGGGAGTCTGCATTCTACTGTGCGCTATTCAAATTATCTTTATATGATTTGGTGCAATTAAGTAGTCTCAATGTGTTATGCAAGCACTAAATCATGGCTAATCTAAAGAAATAATTTCCATGCTGCAGCAAAGAGGAAAGGAAAACTGGAATACAGCACACCAGCAAAAGTGTCCGTCTCTTTCCTGCAAAGCGGATCCATTATAAATCCATTTTAAATCGACACGTATGTTGTTACTTCTGGCCAACCATATCTGTTAACCCCAACCCAAATCTCTGTGTGGATATTCTCAGTCATCCAGGTCATCGTATATCTCAAGTAGGGGTGTCCCGATACAACTTTTTCACTTCTGATACAATACCGATATTTCAGTATTGAGTATCGGCCGATACCGATATCGATCTGATATCAGCACGAATCATACCCTACTTTTATGACTTATGTTGTAGTATGGAATGTTAGAAAAGGCTTGATCACGTGATATCACTCAAACAGAGAACAATAGTCAGCAACAGTGGCTATAAAAACT
Source organism: Mullus surmuletus (assembly GCA_903171835.1). NCBI lineage: Eukaryota > Metazoa > Chordata > Actinopteri > Syngnathiformes > Mullidae > Mullus > Mullus surmuletus. The sequence continues at coordinate 390,573 of CAESWR010001708.1, forward strand.
GAGCCATTGATTATTAACCAATGGCTTACATACATTTGAACCTTGAACAGAAGAATATTCTACAATTGAATAAGATGAATTCAAAACACATCAGAAGACCCTGAAAAATAACCTCAATAAATAATAAACAAAAAAATATGTTTCTAAAGTGCAAAATAGCCACTAGTTTAACTTAAACACAAGCACAAGGAATGGGCTGCTTGTATCGGAGTGCTTATATCGGAGATTTTAGATGCAGGCCGATATAATCCGATACTCGCTTTTTCGATATCGGACCGATATCCGATGTCAATATCGGACCGGGACAGCCCCTACTCTCAAGCAGTCACCGTGAATGGTGAGCAGCTAGACTCACCTCATGCAAGTGAAGACGTTGAGACACGCAAACCAAAATACTCAAACCAAATGACTGGCATCAGATGTGAAAATCCTAAGAATAGCCTCCAGTCTGCGTGTCAACCTCCTCTGACACCACAGGGCAAAGACCAGGAGGACACAAACACATGAAAACATGGCCCCCAACACTCCATGCAATGCATTGTGGAACTCCATGCAATGCATTGTGGTCAACATGGGTGCCAATGAAGGGCTGGAATCCAGTGCACAGTAACGCAGTTACTTTGATGCTCCAACCCATTTCCCTTAGAGTCCACCAGCTTTGATTGTACCTGTCTTCCGGTGTCACTCACCCCCCCATCCGGTCAGAGCTGTCAAAGGCCCGCCTGACACGGG
>CAESWR010001708.1:391337-401903 GCA_903171835.1 Mullus surmuletus
CGTGTTCTCGGCGAAGGGGGGGGAACACATGAAGCCAGGCAGGGGCGCCGCTACAGCTGAGGGAGATATATTATTTACAGGGAGAGACGAGCTCACCGAGCTGTGGCGCTGCGTCATGACGCTGCCGCGCGGGGATTGGCCCGCGCGGTTGGGTTCTCGAGCGCTGATTGGCTGCGGTTTTGTTTCGCTTAGCAAGTCCCGCGCTGAGGGGCTTTCCCACGAACGGCAGGACGTGTAGTTTGGTTGAGGCGTAGCTTTCGGGGCTGAGACTGTGGGCAACTGTAAGCGTGCGGAGACTGGATCAAATTTTAATATTAAAACACCAAACTACCAAGTTTAAAAAAATTACAATTAACACTAAATAAGTATTATCACTTGCAAAATGTAACATTTACTCAAGAATGAAGAGTAGATATTCCCATTCATGCCCGCAGGCCCATTTCAGTGTTGCATAGTGTATTGATTGATTATAATAAGAGGTCAAAGGGCACAGATGGAGATGAAGAATACTGCATCGGTTGTCCTAAGGTCACATAAAATTGTGTATAATTGTGTAGGAGTGCATTGTACACATTCAGAGAAGCAGTAATTTGAGGTGTTTTCTATTTTTTTTCTCTTTTCCACATCAACAGACTCATAAATGCATCAGAAAATTTATTATTATTATTATTCATTTACTGTACAGTAGTCTGAAGTTATGTCAACTTGCAACAATATGTTACTTTGACTCAGATGATGAAAGATTCTCTGCAGGGCAGCAGTCGCTTACTCGGAAACACTGCAGAATTGTATTAAATTACCCCACATAGTATTTCATATACTCTTGATCTTTGACAGTTTATGGCACTTTCATAAATAAAACACACTGTGATGTCACAGCTACTTTCTGCACAGCTACGTATCAATGCTTTCTTGGATTAAAAAAAAATATCAAGAGCTGAAAATCACTCTATGACTATGCTTTGGGTGAAAATTTGAAACCCAAATAACGGATACATGTAGCAAATAAATAGGTAGCATGAAATAAAAAGTACAATATTTTCCCTTTTGAATATAATACATAAATCAGCAAACATTTAAGCACACTCAAATGCCCTCCATTAAATGTCACCACTGATAGAGCAACATTATTCTGAAGTAAATACAACTGCTTTAAAAATAATAATTAAAAATAAAATCACATGAATGGTTATGACTATATAGATTAATGGTCTGCAATCAAATCACCCCCTTAAGCTTCAAAAGAAAAGGCACACAAATGAGTAAAAAATGTCTGTTTGACATAAACCTTACAGCAAATGTGAGACAACCTCAATCAAAGATATTTTACATGTAACGTTTTGAATACTCATCTTAATAAATAAAGATAACAAAAGGACGTAAAACTCAAAAGATAAGCCTTGATTCACGCTGCGTCATCTCCTCCACATCCTCCACACTGAGATCATTGTTCCTCAACCTGCAGTGTATCAATAAAACACATCAACAGTTAGTGACAGTAGTGTGTCTATTTGCACATCTCCAACCCAAACTTATGTACAATTATAGAATAACTTTTCAAATTAAGATTAGCGCTATAAAGACAATAAGTAAGACTTCAACAACAAACACAAATCCAGAAGAATCAAATAAAAGACAAGTGAAAGCCTTATATTGTAGGCTTATGTATATATATGTATTGTACTTCACGCACCACACTGACTTCACATGATTGTTATTCTCCAGGGCTTGAATCAGACATTCGACGCCCGATCTGGTTATGCAGTTTTCTGTCAACCTTTTACAGGAAACAAGAAGGAGGAGAGGGGGCGGAGTGAAATTAGCACCTCTGTAACAGTCCAAATGTCAAATCAACTCATAGCAAATTGCAAATGTCATGCACATTGTCGGCGCGCTTGCAAACTACCATAAGCGTCTTCTCGATCACTCACCAAATCTCTTCCAGCGAAGAACAGTTCTTGATAAGTTTGCTGAGGGCACAAGCTCCTGCACTTCCTACTCCATTGCCGACCAAGCTACCGTGACATGACAATGCAATTAGGATGACATATTGTACACTGTCAAGTACAGTACTGTGCATCTGCTTCAAGATTTATTGTAATACAGCAATACACTTGTGTATAATGTAGTCACTGTGCACCCCGATTATTAAATATATATTCAATATTCTATATTGTATATTTCTGCATCTAAATGTGATGATGTCCCAGTAGCTTAAGAAAATGTTACCTCAGCCACACCAGAGATGTGCTTCTCTCAAGGGCAGTGGCAAGCGCCTCTGCTCCTGCATCACCTATGCTATTGCCCCAAAGCCTGAAAATAGAATAAAGGTACATAAAAATATGTGCAATCAATAAAATGCTTAACATTTTGCCCTGTCATCTTACCCTAAATATTGCAATGACTGATTGCATCGCAGTCCCTCTGCCAGCTGCTTTGCTCCCTCTGCTGTGATATTATTGTTGCCTAGCCTGAAAGGAAATGGATAGGTTCATTTGCAATTCTTTTTTAAGTGCGCAGACCAAGTGCTTTGTACAAACACTGCCGTAACTGCAGTACATCTGATCACGGCTGAGAATATGTGCTGACCTTATCGAAAGGAAATTCTGCTTGATCTTCAGAAGATGAGAAAAGTGCTGTGTGCAAGCATCAGTTAGCTTGTTGTTGAAGAGCCTAAAGAGAAGCACAGCGATAATGTATGATAATCGATCAAATGTGCTTTGGCCCTCCATGAGACTGCTATTAATCATCTTGGCGCAGCTTACGCAATCTTCTTGAAGTTGTCACACTGGATGCCCGCCGCAAGCAGTTTGCGAATTCCCTCGTCCGTGATGTTGTTATTTCTGAGGCTGGTGGAGTTAAGGGGGAAAAAAAATGTATGCATATATTTCATATTTGGGAGGCTCTTTACCATAAAATAACTGCTGAATCAGCAAAGGGCGTCATCTTTCATACTCACTACAAGGAATTACAAATATGAATGCAGGGAAGCAGCTGCTCCACACCCACGTCGCCTACAGAGTTGTAGTCCAGCTGGAGGCCCACCGGGTTTCTCAAGTGCTGGAGCACATAAGTGAGAGCCGTGCACTCCACGGGGCCGATGTGACAGTATGTCAGTTTCAGGTGGTCCACCTCTAGCTTACTCACAACATCCTTTGCAATCTTGCTGTCCTGCATTTCATAGATGCACCTGATGAGCCAGACGAAGCCTGGCATCGCGTGCATGCTCTTCTTCTCCCCCTCTATTGGCTGAGGGATTGATTTGAAATGCTTCTGCATGCCTTTAGAGAGGCATTTGGCCACCTGTCCTGCTTTCCTCTCCATCATTGTATTGCTGCTGCAGGGGAGCCACAGGCTACGGTGTCGTGAGGATAATAGCCCAGATACAAAAGTGGCCGTGATCTGAAGATTTGGTGTTTCCGCCGCCGTGACACCCCCCTGTAAGCTATATCTGTCTTGGTCAGTTGCGGGAAAGCACACCCCGAAGCAGGTGCTACTCTGGCCTGTCTGATGTCCCGTGTCCTGCAGCACAAAGAGCTTAGAGATGGTTGAACAGCCAGTGCTGCGTGATAAAACGATGTACAGTGCAGCGAAGAAGCACTGCATCGTCACGTGGAGGAATTCGTACTGTTTGCAGTGACTGGAGGACATGTCTTTGCTTTGGATGAGAAACCCCATGCTGATTTTCTCCTCGGTTGCATGACAAGCCTCCAGATCTGCGGCCGTGAAGACGTAACAGGAGTCTGCGATCCCTTTGAAAGCAAGCTGCCCGAGACGCAAAACGTTAGGCAGGTGCATCTGGAGCCAGCTTGACTCCATGGTGCTCGTCAGGGGGCGCTGGTGCTGGAGAAAGTGCTGCAAGATCATCAAGTACACATCTGTTATTGTTTTTGGGCTGCCGTTTCCACAGCCGAGCAGCTCCTTGTGGCACTGTGAGACGATCCAACAGAGGACGGGACTGTGACAAAGTCCAAGCAAAGCTGTGTTTGTCTGTAGGGATTGCAAAACCTTAGCAGCCACAGTGGGATCCCGGTGATGTTTCTTGACAAAACAATCAATGCTGCTGGGGGAAAAGCCTTTCAGGACTACTTCTTTGCGCAAGTTCTTCTTCATCATCGGACCTACCGCCTCCGGTCGACTTGTCACCACTTTCCGCACCCCCTTCATTAAGGAGCCTTGAAGTAAATTGAACAAAAGTATGTGAACAGGTGCTGCCTCTGTGGGGCAGCAGAGTCTGTACTCATCTGAAAAGCTATGCTTGAGCTCATCCAGGCCATCAAAAGTGAAGATGACGAGATGCGGGTGGTCAAGTATGAACTGAAAGATCTCCTCCTGCTCCCTGTCCGGCCAGCAGCAGTGCTGGAATAGCAACTCTCGGACAGACAGCTGCTTGTGCTCCGAATTCAACCGCCGACAGCTAAATGGAAACAGGAGGAGATAGTCATTGAGGGCGGTCCCCCGGGCCCAGAGCAAGTGCAACCTCTGGAGAAGGGTGCTCTTCCCACTACCAGCATCGCCGGATACGAGCACCGTGTCCGCGTCTTCGTTCACAGTACCCACTGTGCCGAGTACGTCATCCAAGCTCAAATCCTTTTGGACGTCAACGTAGTCCTGCGGGAGCTCCAACTGGCCCTCGGTGTAGATGTCGTCCAGTGACATGGTGCTGGTCCCTCCATACGTGCTGAGAAAGCAGGACTGGGCCGAAACAGAACTGCTGAGCTTTTTCCGGTATTTTAAGAACTCTGTGACACACAAAAAACACACTTGAATACAAATTGACACAAACGATAGATATCTGTATTAACCTGTTTTTCTGAAATTTGATAGTCTGACAAACAGTCTTTTTTTTTAAGCCACTCAAACACTGTTTCCTTCCAGCATTTCTGAAAAACATGCACTTCCTTTTGGTTCAGCATGTCTGAAGACACTTCTCTGCTCTACTCATCTCAATACAAAACTACAAATAATTTTAGCTGTCAGCAAATGTCTGAAAATGACAAACCTTTGGGAGGGGTCAGTTCCTCTTGGCTTGGTGGTGACTCAGGCTCCTGCTTTTGTTGAAGGTACAGCAGTACAACCTTTGCCGCTGGCTCGCCCTTTGATCTGACATGGTCCAGTAGATGCCTTGCCTTTTTGAGAGACCAATTATTATTGATAGAAGGGAAAAAGCACATGATATCTTTGCCATTACAGGTGCTCCAGATGATAACTGCCACTCACATCATGAGAACGTGTGAAGCTTCAGCCGGTACACTTTACTATACATTAGCTTGGTTCAACACCATATCTGAGTATTCTTTGCATGGCGCTGTGTTAACATTGATAAATCCATCTCCACGCGTCTTTAAACCTCCAAGAGTGTCGTAATGTCATGTCTATTTTCTGTTCGAATGCAGAGACCTTGACACCAGTTAATCATCGAACTGTCTGACACAGTTCCACTGGTTCAGACACAGCAGTCAAAAAAAAAATGCCACAGAAAGTCTGGTGGTTCCCTATGAAACTATAACCCATTCGAGGGGGTTTCCAAGTATTGGCACGATGATAAGCAATTGAAGCACTGAAATAGTAGGGGGGTACTATGGAAAATGTCTCAGGTGGTTGGAAAGTACGATTTGTTTAGTTATTTTTAGGTTAAGGCCCATAGTTTCTCTTACTTTGTAGTTCTTTGGCAAAAGTAGATAGACCTTGATCAAAACAAAAAAAAGCATGTTTTCTAAGAACGTACTCTTGCTTTATATCTAATATGGGTGCAAATTCAATTCCGTGCCACTGTCACGTACACTGAAACAGTCTCCTGGTAAATTAAGAAAGAAATCAAAAGGAGAATACATTTGAAATGATGATTTTTTTCAATTGCAAGGAAAGTGAAGACACAGAAGCAAAGAAAAGAGCAAAACTGTTAAGCATTGGTTAATGTGTGTCTAACATGTACCTGTTGAGAGGGAGTGTGTATGGGCAACTGCACTTCATAGCAGTCCTGTGAAGTAAACAGACCCGACTCCACCAGAGCCTTCAAGACACCACCAACACAGAGTTGAAGCTTGCTGACGAGGTCTGGTCTTTGAGTCAGAAGAGTGTGAACACACGTGCTTTGAGATTCCTCGTGTTTCTCCAGACTGGAGCTGCATCCGGAGACACCCAGGCCCGCTGCCTGAATTTCAGGGAGGACCTGTTTGAGAGCGCCGAGAAAGACTTCACAGGCATCAGCTCCCTTTGAGTACACCAGGTCAAGTAACTGTCTGACACTGGCACTCAGAGTTCTGCCTTGCATCTGTACGTTCTGGTAATCCTCCCATGTGAGCTCGCCGTTGGCCAGCAGAAGGTCCAGAATCCTCTCCAGATATTCACTAGATCCACTGCTGCACAATGCACGCACTATCTCGGTACGTTTGTTCAGCACAATCACCTGTGCACACATGGTTTCTGTGTGACAGCTTCCATAATCAAGGGCATCCAGTTTGGATGTCTGCTGTCCAGTGTCACAACCTGTCAAACAAGAAAAAAAAAAAGAAAAAAAAGCATCAACACTAATCGTCACGCTGTTATAAACTCCCCTATGATGGTCATCCCTTTATTACGATAGCTCAGAGTTGCCACATTTCTAAAATTAATGTTGGGTTAGATAAAAGACGTCATATTCCTGTGAAAACAACGCTTGCATAGGCACTAAGTATTCATAAAAGAAGTAAAAAAACATTTAAAAAAAGAGGTCCACAGTCTGTGGTACGATCAGCTATGGGAGGGGGGTTAAACTGGGGGTTGGATTAGGGTTAGGAAGAAAAGGGGTCTGTTTTTAGGGTAGGAGGACAGAGAAAGATACACACACACTTTTCTCAATGATATGGCTACATTAATTAGAAATGTGGAAGCGGTGGAAACATAAACACACTAACCGCCACCCTACGAATACACAAAGCAGAATTACTCCTTTCAAAATCAACACCAACTTCTCTGATGCACTTAAAAAACAGAAAGATCTTAGTAATGTAACTCACATAAAAGTCTCAACAGGGCAGAGCTGCTTTTCCTGCATCTGGTGCTGGAGCATAGACGTTCGACAACTATTTCTTCCTCATACTTCAGCTGAAAGTGAAACTTGCTCCGCTGCCAAGTCCCTCCTGTGAAATGCAAACCAAAAGCGGGGGAAGAGAACTGCAGCCCACCAAACATCCACCACCGTTACTTCGCTTGTCACTTTTTTTTTTTCTCTACAACTGTTTCAAGTTAGAAATGCAATCATTTGCCACATTCAAATGGATACCACATCCTCTTTCTATGGGCGTTCAGAGCAGCAGCAGCAGCTTAGTCAAAAGCAAAAGGCGGAATAACGATTTTTAGAGAAGCAGAAGCTTTTGCAATGTTGGCAAAAACCTTTTTTGTTCCTACAAACGCCCAGTTGATGTTTTACTGCAATTTGGTCATTTAGCCACTTGAGGGAACTGTTGCATAACTGAATGAGGCAAAGTCATTTTCCTTTGAGTGGGGGAGATTTTTTGTTTGTTTGTGTTTTTCATATTTGTTGTTATATAGTGAGAAAGAAAAAAAACATTTTCTTCAGTGCAATAATTCTACTTTTGAAGATAATATACTGCAGCAAATGAAAAGGCGTGGACAACATGTTGTGTGTCTGATGTACATTCATATAAAACACAAGGCAGGACACGGCTCACGCTGTGTTCGTCTCCCCCTGCATTCTTTGATGTCCAGGTGAATCAAATGCAAGAAAGACTTTGCGGACACGCAGATGATTCGTCATTATTTACATTACAGCTCCCTGATGAGAGCCATGATTAGTTTATTATATTTCTTCACGGTGCCGGTGGGAGATGATCCTCAAACACACAAAGATCGGAATAATCAAAGGCAGACCGGAATAAAACTTTCCAAAGTGTGTTTCCTCTTTTTGTCCCCCCCCTTTTTTTCCATAAGAAACAGGCAACCCTACCATAGGGAGTGTAATGCAGAGTATGAGACTCTGTCAGGGAAAACTACATGGAGTTCCAACGCAGAGTTCTATCATCTAAATCACAACAGGGGGTCCATGCAGGTTTGGGTGGATAAGAAAGATGGAACGAATTTGTCAATACAAAAAACACAGATATAATCCCCAAAGACATCTATGAGTATTTCTGTCCTTTCTTGCAGCCCAAAAAATTTTGCGACTTGCATATAAAGAATGGAAAAGGTGTGGCTCATCCATTTGAACTAAAAGTTCATTTTATATTGATGATAGCACCTTAAGGCTCATAAAGCAGTCTCAACCTGGACAGTTATATGCAGATGTATGTTTTATTGCCTTCTAAAGATACTCTATGTGATATTTTATACCCCAATACTGCATCAAACAACTATTGTCTATATAAAGGTGGGGGGAGTCATGGCAACCTGAGCGCTGATATCAACAAACCCCTTCAATGTTTGTTGATATCTGAGCTTTCTTCTTCTCTGTTTTGGTGGCCGGTGTGTCCACATGTTCATGTGAGTGCATGTGAGCCCCTCCCGTCTTATATAAACGAAAGCGTTGCCCAACATTAGCGGAGCGGAGAGTGGAGCGGATGCTAGCGCTGCTTAGCTCAGCGTAGCAAGACCTTAGAGACTCTCCAAAGTCTTCCAATCAAGAAAACGTGTCCCATCACCGAACCAAGAGACAGATGCCGAGCTGCTAAGGCTAAAGCTTGAGTGACACTAAAAGCCAATGGAGAGGTCTGACCCCATTAGGTCTGAAATGCCGCTGCTCACGGCAACATCGAGAGGTCAAATATCCTATGTAGGCACTGACCATCATAAGGAACTCATCAACTTCAGGTCAACTCTGGCACAAAGTAGCAGACTGTGAAATTAGCAACTAGCTAGTGAACATCGTTGAGAAGATATCCCATTTCCCTTTGCCAAAAGTGAACAGGAAAAAATGGACAAGGAATTTCAAGGTGCTCTATACAATATGTTGTAGTGTTGTCATCACTACATATTTTGGAATCAAACTAAAAACAGCTTCAACTGCATGTCCATGTTCTGTAAAAAACAGTATATTTGGAGCAAACCAGTGCTTACTAATGGCCCAAGTGTCCAGACACGGAAGCTGCGCTGATTAATCTGCTGGACCAACAGGTTTCTTAAGATGTGTCGAGCCGCCTAGCGCTGTTTTTTGTACCCGACACGGACACGGCTGCAATATTTAGGTTGTTGAATCAAGAGGAGACAGAAAAATTCCTCAGACTAAGTGCTAGTTTTCATGTTTCACTACAACCCCACAGGCTGATGGTCCGGGAGGATGTACCTCTGAGCTTGTGGTTTATTGAGCTTGACAGTTAGGTCTTGCTCCAATTGGAGGCAGTTCAGCTGCGCGCTCTCTGCCGGCACTGCCGCGCACCACTAAATAACCTTGTCCACCATCTCCGTTTAATCTGTGTGTCAATGAAAAACAGTCAGGCGGATCCTTCTCCCTCGCTCAGCAGAGATGGAATACTTTGGCTCCCGTCGCCTCTTTTCTCCGCAGCTATCAAAAACGCACATGTGGTGAGCTCATGTGGTTCTTGGGCCAGGTGCGCTGATGTACAGTATGTGCACTTCTTGGTTTGCCAAAGACACAGAAACCCCCAAAAGTAAATCAAAAACGCCCTTACGTCATTTGCAAGATGTTTTACATAACCCATTCGTATATTTCTAGGAGATAATGATTTATATTTCTTGTCTGCTCAATGTTTCAGGACGACAACCGTAAGAATACACAATCAAGACACACATTCAGTAACCCTAAAGAATTTGAAGTTAATCCACTCGCAAAGGGGCTCAATGTAACTTTGAAAGAAATGACAGATTTTGTTATAGATGAGTACATATAATAAATGAAGGTTTCACAGGGAAATAGAGACTTTAATTCTGCGTGGACGCATTCATTCAACGAGGAATTGGCCATTACGTGATGTGGAAAGACGTTTATGGAACAAGCATAGAGTTTTTGAGATAAAGGTACCAAGTAGTTGCAAGGAAGACAGAAGACGAACAAAAAAGAGCGATTTCGGGACTGTTTTGGATGGGTTTTTGCTGCTCTAAATGGTCGTAATTTCGTAGGAGAGGGGGCACAAATGGTGTTGTTGATCATTCTAGATTTATGAACACCAACAATCCAAAATTTGGACATCAGAGAAGGCTGTTACAAGATTAGGGGGGCATTGATTTGGTGTCTGTTGCCAAGATAGAACCAAGAAACAAAGATGCTTCCACTCATGTTGGGTTGGAGTGTGATTTACACTTACATCTTTAACTTTAAAAAACTGAGCTATATAGGCTATTGTCAACATCTTGTGAACTTGCGTGAATACACTCCCACACACACGGCATGGACCCCCCCGACACAACCCCCCTCCACCCCAGGCAGAGATGCTTTCAATGGAGGAAATGAGTGACATCTCTCTCTAAGGTGACTGGTTAAGAGGGGCATAGCGTTCGTCTGTGCGGGCGCGTGTGTCAATCAGGATTTAATTGACAGGAAGATTAAAGTTCACATCTGAGAGGCCCCCCCAACCAGCCACCCTCCCTTTTTTTTTTTTTTTTTTTTTTTTT
>CAESWR010001708.1:417859-435969 GCA_903171835.1 Mullus surmuletus
AAAAAAAAAAAACTGGAGCTGAAGAAGAAAAGCTTTCCTTCCCCTCTCCAAGCCGCCGCCTGCCGTCTCATGAGCCGTGCAGCCACAGGCAACGCCAAAAAAACTCCGCATCCAACCACACAGAGGACAGCTCCGGTCTCTTTGCGCCGTTTCAAGTTGTTCTCAAAAAACACGGGCCTTTCTGGATGTTCTCTTAGATCTGCACCAGGCAGACGTGAACCACAAGGTGCCTCACAGGAGCGGAAAACATGCTGGATTTGGTTCTCTGGAGTGAGATTGGGTTTATTCCTTACTTTCTCTCTGGGTGTGGTCCCGCGGTCGGGCCAGGTCTTATTATTAACAAGTAGGTTATTGATTAATTTCCAGGCGGGTTTCCAGACGGGTTAGTGACTTACAGTGGGGAGCTGCTAAACAGTGATCCATTCTAAAATACTTAACGAATTTCAGACGTGTTTCTCTCAGTCTGTCATTCGGGTTACATAAAAACCCGGCTAATAGGTCACTATAAAAATGTAAACTTCTTTTACACGGCAAGATTGGACATTTTTTAAATTCATTTTTCAAACATCACATGCACCTTGAAAAGCTGATTTACTCTGGAGCAACAAAAATGCAAAAATAAATATCTACAAATCCCTATTTAGTGCTGGCAAATGCTTTGAATGTATTTCTGCATTACTTGTTCATTTGTCTTATGACAATTTCTCCTGATTGAAGTCGTTTTTTACCTCTCTGGTGACTTTTCCGTTGTTATCAAAGTCGTAGAGGGTGAAAGTCCACTCCTGCCGGTTGTCCTCTTCCACAGACACAGCGCACTCCAACTCCTAAAAACGGCACGGAAACGGGGGAAAAAATTGTGTCAGGCAGTGTGTGTGTATGTGTGTGTGTCTGTGTGTGTGTGTGTGTCTGGGCCCGCCGTTTCATCCAAGAGGGGGAAGTAATAAATGTCCTGTTCGGTTGCCGACACTCACTTCAATCTGGAGCGGTTTCTGCGGCCCTGCGGGGGATTGGCTGTCCCTCTCCTGCATCTTCTCCTCCACACAGCAGCTGTTGGTCTTCTCCGGGGGTAAAGCCACTGCAGTGACACACACACACAAACACTCAGACACGCGCGCAAAGATAAAAGAGAAAGCCTGAGGATGGAAACGCCGGGTGCAGTCATAACCCGAGGATGCGCCGTCCCGCCAGTGTTCCTTGTAAGATCGTATTTCCAGGCGCAATTAAGATGTGTCACATATTCAGGTGCTCCTGGTTGGTAACAGGAAGCTTGTGTTTTCTGTCTCTCATCCCCAGTGACGTTATATCAACGTTACAGCTGACATTTCCCGATTGTAACTCGAGCAACTCAACGTTCAGTGTTTCCCTGACAACATTTTTCAGACAAGGATACATTTAGGTTATTCCACCAGAATTGCGATAAAAAATTGTATTGCATTTTTTGTTAATCATTGTGCAAGAGAGGTAAAATCTTGACACTGAAGCTAAGACTCAATGTCAACTTGGTGGGAGGGAGGAAAAAAAAGAAAGAAAAAGTTGGATATGCAACTAATTCCCATATGGCAAAATCTCTTCAGTCAACTGTTCATATGGTAATAGTTTTTTCTACGCTACAAACTATAGATATCCCACTTGGTTTTGCGGCGAGACATGAAACTGAAAGCTCTAACACGCCTCAAACATGATTTTAGAAATGAGTTGTCAACTGAATATAAATGGCGGAGAGAGAACAGGATGTGAACAAGGAGCGAAACCATGGCAAACCCTTGAGTCCCAGGCTCGCCGCAGCAGAGCTCATCATCTTATGGAATGACTGTAATAGCATCGCGACAATCCGGAGGGAGCGCTAATCTGTCATTTACACCTTGCATAGATAATGTGACACTCACATACTGACGCCCAAACCCACCTGTGTAAGTAGGGCTGGATAGAAGACTCCTGATATGATGTCAGTCGACAACGTTTGCTTTCTACCAAACTCTTAATGTAGAGAATTTTGCCAGACAAAAATGTACTGGTGAGGTGCCCATTTTCAACAATTTAGGTAGCAGTCAGTTCATTTACATGCACATCTTTGATTGGACGAGTCTTTGTGCCAGTATTCGACATATTGCCCGTCAGGTGATGCACCTCCTTTAGCTTCCAGCTCTCAGAACATTTGCGTTTCATTAACTGGAACAACATGAACTGTGCCCAAAATGTCCCGTTTTTGATTCAGCCATTGGTGTTTTCATTGCCAATATTCTTATTGATACAGTAGTCTGTGATATATCTATGCACTGGCTAAGTTCTGTGTTGAAGGCCAGAACAAGTTGGACAGCTTGGCCTCCCATCGCGGTCTCTAGGTGCCCTCGTCTGAATGAGAGCTTCAGATTATTACCATCCCCGTCAGACTAAGGTGTTTACTAGTCTTCCAAAATTCCAGCTTTAGCCAGGCCAACCCAATAGTCCTGCTATTCCAACCGTCATGGATCAACATGTAGACAAAAACCTATCTACCAATCTACCACAATCATTATGAAGGCAATGGATTTTTTTCCCCATAAAACCTATTTATACAATTACCTGAGTGTGGTGGCTGCTGATAAAACAATGTCGATTTCCAAAGCCACAGTTTGTTTGAAAGCATTTACACACTGCGTTATACCAAACGGTGTAACACTCTACTCAAGTGGACAAAAATATCACAACTGACGCTTCAATGTTTTGGTTTCAGCATTGGATGTTCGCCCAGATCTAATGCTACCGGATATCCTTCTCCCCTTTGATACATCTGAGACCGTATGTAACGGAGATTTGCGAGGCGCTCCTTCGCAAGTCTCCACAACGTACAGCCCAAAGAATTCCTGTCTGAAACTCTGTGCAAAGATATTGATGCTTTTTTTGTTGCTGCAGATGCTTGTTACAGCCTTTATCCAGGCTCCTTCATGTTTCACCTCTGGTCATGTAGCTTTGCTTGAACATCAGTAGCCGCCCCCCCACCCCCAAACCGTAGCTGTGCAGGCCGGGCGCACGCCCATAAACCCACACAGGCCACACCCCCACTCTCTTGCTTTCACCCTCCCCGGCTCCTCTCTCCTCCCGCCACACTTTGAAGTTCCATTCTCAAACCTTTTGGAAGAGGATCAGACCGGCTGTAAAACAGAATCACTAATTAATTAAGCCAAGTCAAATCTGAAACACTGTTTGTTTGCTCGCCAGCGGAGCAGACACAACAGCCCAATTTCTTTCCTCCTGATCCAAAGTAGATCAAAGCAGACCTGTCTCATCCCTTGGTGGGGGAAAATGCCAAAAATGAAAGGCATCATCCCAGGGAGCTTTTACCAACTTTTTGGAGAGCAGCAGCATTTGGGGTCCCGCTGTTTGATCATCTGAGGTACTCAAAGGGAACATTGTGTGCGAGGGCAAATCTGTTCCGTAGCAGGCTCAATATGGTGGTGAGATGCTTATCTCGGAGCTAATGAAATGCCGGGAGGAGTAACAGTAATCTGCTATCACCCCCCACCCCCCTCTGATCCCCCCTACCACAGACATGAGCCAGCTCTTTATGAGAGGAGCTGCCGCCGTGGGATTGGCTGCACATCAGATCTGAGGGGCAAGATGAGGGCATCCGAGGCTTGCACCCTCCATGCCAAGCCCGTGCCAGCAGCAATGAGAGTGCACACACACCCACGCACACAATGAGCGCAGGTTGCACACACTACTACTAATACCGCTGTGTTACAATATCTGTCGCCATCCAAGACGAATGGTGGAGACGGGAGTAGAGATTTGGGGGCAGCGGGGTAAGGTAGGGTGAGACAACCTTTACGAGTTCTTGTTTTCCCTCCAATGGCACACACACTTCTTATGGAATGCTCATTAACCAGGGAGAACTGGAGGTCGGAAACGTGGTGATATGTTAGAGTAAAAGTAAATCAGGGAGAATTACTTTGAAATAGTGTAGTCGATGGGCAGCCCACGAGAGAATTCAGAGATCGCCATAGAAAATCTTCCCAGTAAAGACTTCCACTCAAACTCCAAGTATGGTATTCCACTCCCATGCTCGCATTAGCTACGTATAGTATCCTAAAGACACTTTCATCATGCGGCCCTTTTTACCCTCCTTTGCATTTTTTTGCCGGAAAGCTTTTTTTTTTTTAATCCCCAGAAATCTTTCTGTGGAAGAGCTTCCTAAAACCCTCGGAAAAGCCAGCTTTCAAGTTGGTCCCATCACCTCTGCTCTCTCAGTCTTCTCACATTCTTCACTTTATTCTTCTTTGTTAGATCTGCGGACAATGGATGTGATCATTGCGCTTAATGCAGTTCAAATGGGGGACAGGCCGGGAAATTCTCCACAGCTGCCTTTATTTCGGAATATAATGTTCGCATGTGCAAATTGCAAATGTTGTACTCCAAGACTACTACAGGGAACCTTTTTCCAAACCAACTATTTGCATTCCAAATATTAAATGTGCTTTGTAGGGGTGCAAAAACTCTCCCTTCTCCCCTATTTTGACCCTGGAATGCTGGAATAATGGTACTCTAGAGGACAGACATTGCATTATTAATATTCCAGGGTCTCATTAAGTATTTAATATAATAGACTACCATTTTGAAGGAAGTATTCATAAATGTTTGGAAATGATTTGAGGAAAATTATGCACTTTCCCATTTATCATGGAGAATTAGAGGTGGCATTTTTATCAATTAGGATCATCCTTAAGTAAGGGAAAATGTCAATGATGGTTAAAAATCATCTAAAACTCAGCAACTTCTGTGCTGGCTTTGTTCAACTCCATACTTCAACTTGCACCTCACATCCAATCCTGTCTTTAAATGGGAAGAAAACACTTTCTTCTCCCAGATCTTTAAATCCAGGATCACATCACATCAGGGAAAAAACACGAGGAGCCGAGGCACTTAGCAGAGCTCCGCCGGGGGAGGGGTGGATCTGAGGCTCGGAGGAGGTAGTGAAGCGGGAGGGAAGGTAGAAGGGTCCTCATCAGCACATTGTTGGGGAATGGGTGTGGACTGGGGGGGGGGGGGTTATGGTATGATGAGCCCCGGAAAAAAGAACCATAGAAGCAGTGTACTTGGGTTTTGCAGGTTTTCAATCCGACCAAAAACTGTGCCACCTTAATTCAGACATATCTGACACAGAGACAGAATTTTGCGTCGCTTTTGTTGAGGCTCACCTTCTAAGCGGTAGTGCTCATCACCGATTCCCTCAGCACATGCTTCATCTATGGAGTCCTAGAGAAAGGAACAGAGACACACATATATATAAATATCACAGTTTCATGTCAACAAACATTTTAACGGTGCACATCCACTGGATCGCTTTCCAGGCATGATGTGCCCAAATCAAATTTTTATGCAGTATATATATATATATATATATATATATATATATATATACATATGCCAAAAAACACAGCAATTACAGGAGAAATATAAACTGAGCCCAAGAGTGACAAAACTGAATATGAAGGAAGTGTCCGAATCGCCACCGCCTGCTCGGAAATGAATTCTAAGAAACAAGGCTGGTAGTGGGGCTATTTCGGTGGCGTGCTATGTTTGCAGTGATACGTTCAGAGGCTCGCTTTTATCCCAGGCTGTTTTCACCTCGGCCCCCCTCTCCTGGCAGCTCTGTCTGTTAGTGCATACCACGGAGACTGGGGTTGGGGCGGCGGTGGTGGTAGGGGGTGGGGGACATGTGATCTCATGGTTTCACTATGGAAAGGTCTGGCTCAGGTATCCATGTGGCATTGCAGTTATCTGGCCAAAAGCAGTTACTCACGAGCTGACAAACGCGTACACACACGCACGCATCCGCAATCCCGTGGTCCAACTCACGCATGAATTCAGAGACCCACCCCTGGCCCCCATTTCAAAGTTTCGCTGCACACAAACTACTGCGAAAACAAGTCATCGACAGCCATAAATCACAAACTGCAAAACATAAGTTCGGAGAAAGGCAGCTTTTATTTGATGACAACTGACTTCAATGATGAAACATTAACCCTGTGAGAGACATATTTGCCCGTGCCGTTGTACGTGTTGTTGCATACGTGCATGAGTCGAAGCGGTGACAGGGGGGGCTCGGTGTAATCCAGAGAGCTAAAGGTCAGATGGTGTGATCCTGCCCTCCTACAGCTACTGCCGGCAAGGCTGAGGCACTGTGGGTGGCCCCGCAAAGAGAATATGGCAAACAAGAGGTCTAACTGGCTGCAGACCTCAAAAAGGCTATACTCCAAAGCAGGAACTGAGGATAAACCTGCGTTTGTTGTCAGTATAAAGAGGTCAATAAACAATCAACCCAGCTCTTGAGCTGGTTTTATAGCAGGTCCAACTCTGACGAGCTTCAGTTGATGATTGAAGTTTTTCTATACCGAATGTTGGATGACATCATACTGGAATCATTAACTCAGTTGAACTGTAAATCACTGCAAATTAATCCTTGCACTTTGTTTGCAGCAAACTATGCTTTGTCATGAGCTCTTGGATTCATTTTCAGTCTTAGCCAGACAGCGTTTGTATCTTGAAGCTGCAGTCTACAATTTATCACAAGACTCATAATTGTTATCTTCATTTTAATGGTTTATGGTTCAATGGTATCGCCAATGTGACACTAAAAGCAAAAGGAACCAATAATATTTGTCCGATGGTTGCAATCAGGAAAAGAAGGCAACCAATAACTGTTGTTGGGCCAAGAAAGAGTATCCCTGGTTCAATGTTGCCATTCGTAGTCTCCTCTTGTTACCCTCGTCCATGACGTCTCCAAGTCTTGTGTTGTTGTAAGTTGCAACTACTGCAAACATCATATCAAATCTGCTCCTTTGACTATCAAGGTCCTAGATCAGCCAAATGCTTTAAAATATCACAGGTTAAGCAAAGGCATCATCAACACGTACAGTAGAGTAAAGCAGAAAGGCCTGCTGTGTTGGGCTGACGCACAAAGTCGAGCCAAGCCAGAACATGCATATCCTCATCAAGTCCTCCATGCCTTCAATTTCACAGCTTTGCGGTGTTTACTCTGTAATCGTTAGAGGTTAGACTTTGTCCCACAATTTTAAAGTAAATGTGGAAATACTGAGAGAAAAATAAATCTGAAATAACATTTCTTTTTGAGAGTTATTGTAAAAAATCTTTGGCGGGCACCACTTAACAAAAGCAAGAATTTGTCCAAGAACTTTATAAATGCAATTGTCTCCAAGTATATATTAGTGTCCTTTTTTTTTGGGGGGGTGTCAGAGGGACGGGTGGGTGAGATGGCGTGCAAACACTCATCCAAAAAGACCCACAGTTTTGGTTTGAACAGACCGCGACCATTAACTAAAGACTCAGAGGAACCCCACAGAAAAATAAAAACTATTCCGGCATTCCTTTAATTCCTTTAACACATGCGCGCACGCCCAATAACAACTTCTTGAATGTCTCTCTGGTTTTTGATGAATGATCTAAAATTATTGAGGGTTTAAGCCAAGAACATGAGAAACAGGGGTAGAGGAATGTGCTAATTGGTTGTTGTCTATGGTGATGGATGGGAGCTGTATTATTAGCATGCTGGGGTTACTGTGGGGTTTGCTCTGGTCAATGTTGGACAAAAATTATATATTTAAATCCAGCGCTTTAGAGAAAATGTACACACACACACATGGACTTCCTAGTTCTCTCATGCAATGTATCTAAATGGCAATGTGTAGATAAAGATCATGGAATTTTTTTAAAAACCGAATAAGAAACTATAATTGTGATTGGGTATTAGGTCCACTGCAGAAAAATTAATGAAGTGAGTCAGTAATGTTTTCTTTTGTTTCAGTCCTTCCACAGCTAATGAGACCACTTTGATCTAACTGGCTGCACTCCGAGTCCGCAAACGGTCTGCGTTCTGATCAGATCTTTCAAGGCCAGAAAGTAACATCGAAATTTCTAGTGATAAGCACATTTGGTCCCGGCTCCGTGTTCCCAGCAGCTCGGTATTCATGGGAACAATGAAGAAAATGTCTTTGTCCGACTAGATGTTTTGACGGCTGCACCATCCAGACTTATAAAGGAAGGACTCCTCAACTTGGCTAGCAAAGGAGGGAGTGACAGAAACCTCCGACATCTTTTCAACTGCACCGGCCTCGCTCCTCTCTTCAACCGAACCTCAAAGCTTCGGCGGAGAGACTTCCAGGTGGAGTGTGTCACGTCAGCTCTACGATGAGCGACGCCGCGTTTGATCACAAGGTCTGTTTTTTATGGCTCAGGGTCCAGACGGTTTTATGAAAACTATGGCGAGGTGTCACTTCCCCGAGCCTCAGCAGGATTCGGTCAGGGGTGCGGGCTTCGGGGCATAAACAAGCATCTCTCTGCTCTGCTTGGGACGGGCTAAAACAATTTTCCAGACATGATGTTAAATGTTCTGTGGAAACCAAAGCATAACGTGCTCTGCTTTCAACGGCTGCCAGATCCTTCAGAGCTTCTTCGTGGTCCTAAGAACAAGGGATTGTATGGCCCCCGTGTGTTTTAAAGTTGTTCAAACCCCCTTACACCAAATGTGATTTATTGCTCGACTGGAACACAGAACATAGTGTGCCTGCCCCATTACGGCATCCCATCTACATTACTTGGTGGTCTGAAGGCTTGTTTAGTTTGGCTGCGTAAAACATTTGGCAAACCTCATCAATTGCGCACTTTATGAATATGGATTTGAATGTGCCAAAGCCAGATTAGCATATTTAACAATAACAATAATATTTACAGACCAAACACGACATAATGTTATTTCTTTTAAGGATGTGGCCGCCTTACGCCACTGCTTTTCTCATTAACCAAAACGTCACCTCAAAAACGGTATAGGTAGGGACGCTTGTTCAACAGTCCTTTGACCAATTATTAGCGTACGTTATATACAAACGACGTGAACGTCACTTTCATCCATTGGATTTTAAGTAAACAAATCATAAACAGTTCACAGGAGCATTTTTAGTGTGGCATAAGTTGATTAATTAGTAATTGTATAGTTAAAGAGAGCAAACATGTACACGTTTGCTTCTTTAAAGCTTTCGGAAATCCAACAGGGAGGATCCTAGTAACAAGACTGGTATTTCAAGTCCTGTTTAGACTTATTACACAGAGGAGAACAAGTACTGAATTTGATATGTCGTTGGATGTTTGTTTGGTTAAAACTGCATAAGCTGATGTTATCTCAGAAACTTGAAAAATGAATAGCGCTTGTATCGACATGGACTATTAATGTCCCGACTCATCCTGAAATATATCAAACCCAAATGCCATACTCCTATTGAAAGGGCATTGTCATTTAGCCCATGTCAAATATGGAAGCTTGCTATTGTTGGCAAGAGTTTCAGCGAAGAGATTTTCTCAAAATATAGCTTGGTCCATACCCTTCTATAATGAACATGTAAAAAAAAGGGTGGTGTTTAGATGGAGTACTCAGATTGCACATGGTGGCACTGAAAACTGCTAATGGTAGCACCTTTTGAAAAATCCATTACTGTTGCGTTTTAGGTTTTAGGGTGGGTACTACATGATGAAGTATGATTCTGCACAGAGTAAGAGAGCTAGAGAAAGTCACAAAGACAGTCAGCACGCGTTGGCACAGAACCACTTGGTGAGTTAAGACCAGAGAGTTGCCTCTAGCGTCATCGTTACTCTGGCACTGCAAATCCGCTGGGCCAGTTTTTTCTTTTTTTTTTTTCCCCGAGAGGCCGTGTTTGAAAGCGAAAGGGTACATTAAAGTGCAAGTAATATGTACTTGTATGTGATTGTGGGAAAGTCCCACAAGGCCTCTTGGTCTCTATGCTGTCTGCCTCCACGACCCGCCACACAGGCTGACAATTTATGCGGCCGACGACAGCTTCCCCTGATCACGCGCCAGAGCTCAGCGGAGGCAGGCCTCTAGCGCAATGGCAATGCTACTGGCACTCCATCAAAACCCAGGAAAAATCTAATTAGGAGTGCGGCTGGGTGCCTCCTGCTCCATCCCTCGCCCGGCGCGAGGAAACACCTTCAACTGCAGCGTCTGGTGCAGGGGATTGGGCTGGGGAGCAGCACACATGAAACGCCCGATTAGCCAAATGGGTGAAACAGGCGGAGTGACGGAGACATGGGAGAGTGTGGGGGTAGTGGTGGGTGGAGTCTCTCTCAAGTGCAAGAGTGTTTCCTCAGGGTGTTATGGACAGCAGACAGCTGAGGTCAATGACACAAAACCCTGGACTGGGAGATGAAATGTACACATTTCTCACAGCTACATCATGTCCGATATCCGAATACATAAAACGAAAGGTTGGGTAAACCATTGGAAATACCATCAAAGCATGGCACGTGTGATGATGTGATGCCTGTTTGTCATCCAGGTGTTAAGTTGTCACCTTGTCTTCGTACTCTGTCCTGTAAATTTAGAGGCCTGGGCAAAGAACTGCTTCTGTGTGTTCTGGAAAGAAGCCATTAGCTATACATAAGCGAATTGCTAATCGAGAAAACAGCTGTATAAGGACAGGAATTCTCCAAAGCTCTGGTGCAGATGCAGTCACGCTGCTGAAAACCAAGTAGTGAAACAACAACAACAAAGGAAATATGTATTACTTTTAGAGCTGCAAATTAGCTTATAGGTGTAGTGTTACCCACAAAAGACTTGAAGAGAGGAAGTACTGGCCCTCTCCACAATCCCAAAAGAGTAAACCGAGATACACAAGGGGCGGTTTCAAAGGAGTGAGGACCACAACTCCTGGAATCTGAAGCAATGCCAATCCTCCAATATGAAGTACACATGATTCAGGTTCTGGAGGAAGCAAAAACAATGGAAACAATGGGCCACCAGATATCAGATGGAAGTTTTCGTGTTTAAAAACGCAGTCCAGCTTTTGTTTTTTCCGACTCTTGCGCCATTCGTACCTTCCAGCTACATTAAACAGTGTAATTCAAAGCACCACGTAGCTGTAAAACACGACGCCCTGAGATGGAGCCAAGATAGAGGGTGTTGATGTGAGGTAGTGAAGCATTCCACTGCCTCTGAGTGAAGCTTCAAAGGGGATCAGTTTTCACACATGAAATAAAGATCTCAGATAATCATATAGCAAAGCAAAGCTGATGCAACTCGTCTACGGGAGGGAGGGGAGATGAGGCCAATTTTTTTTCATACAACACCTCCAGACTAATTGCTGTGGCAAATCTCTACAGTTTTTGCAGCCAGTGAAATAAACCTACTTTTTTTTTCCATCACAGGGACTATCAGGTTAATCACCGCACGATGCACGGAGGTAGTTTCTTGAATTCGCTCCAGCAGAACAGATGCTCGGGGTTTTTTGCTAAAATATCAGAGCTTCACAACAAACCGCACTAATGCATAAAACCGATCTCAGGAGCAGCCAGTACCGGCTGCCAAGAGGAAGTCATATCTGTGGTGTTTTACAATGCAATTTTATGCCTTTGATAAGAAACTCAATGCCTTTCAAGAGGTCACAGTCTGTGAGCCTTTTGATGTTGAGCCTTTCACACACACACCATTAACAAAACATAAGCTATCTGGTAGATGCCTTTAATCTCAAACACCTTACAGTACATTTAGGATAACATGGTTTTATTACCACGATCAAGAAAAAAAAAAAAAGAGAAAAACGCAATTTCGATGCTTGGTGAGATGAAATATTATGCTAAATTACGTTGATTTTACGTTGCTCCAATGCCAAACTTCAATACGACACAAAGGCCCAAATAGATCATAGAGCAACACTTAAAGCGGATGGACGACAAAACTGGATAAACATCCACTAATGTGTAATTTGAGGTCTCAGGGAGAGACCATCAAAGACAGACACCTTCTTGGTCAGACTTTGCGGCCCCATGCCCGACACCCCTCGGTCACGGCACACCCACTTCTCTTCCTGCACCCCAGGAAGTAAATTATAGTCGCAGACTCGGGATCCATCACCAGGCAGGTTGGAGGAAGCTGCTCTATGATTAAAGTGTGCATGGTCAGCAACACTCGGGGGTTGGGGGTTGGGGTGGGGGGGGTGTTGGGGGCAGTGAGGAGGCTACACATGCCACAGGGCTTACCATGTTAACTCTAGTTCATGACACAGGTCATTGAGAAATTCTCCACACACACGCATACACACACGGGAGAAAGGAGACGTTTTTAAAAAAGGCACTGCATATGGAGGAGGCGTGCTCCATGCACCGTATATGAAGTTAAATTATATACTATCTGTGTGTAAATCAGCTCCCTGACGTTGCCTGATAAGAGGTTGCAGAGACGTGTATGTGCAGCGCGCGTGCGTCTCTGCAATCATGCAGGCTCGAGTGTATTTGTGGACATGTTGTTTATCCTGCGACCGTATTTGTTTGTCGCTTGTTGTTCTTTTTACTGGAGACTAGACGTGATCCGGCGCAGCCACCGGTTGGTTCTTCTATTTTTTTTTTTCCTCCCCTCCGTGTCAGATTAACATTGCAAACACTGCTGGTCACATTACCTCACCCACATCAAAGGCTGCCTCCTGAAAGGCTCAGTGGAATATTAGCGGAGATTTACAGCCCTCATCTCTGCGCTTCAGAAACATGCTGATCTAAAGTAATCTCCCTCCGCCCCTCTCCCTTTTTTCTGTGTGTTTTATGTGTGAAGTTGGCCAACACTTTAATGACCCATTTACAAAACTTTTACACCTGCAAAGATAAGCTTTTACAACTCCACTGGACCCCCCTTGGGGCACTAAAACCCTACCTGTTACTCCAAGGTAACAGCGTTTATTAGTATTTGAAAAAAAAAGTGCTGCAATTAACGGTTATCACACTGTTTATCAAAGCCTTATCTCGGGCGACGGGGAAAGGGAGACGATACAATGCGTCAAGATCAAGAGTCGATTTTAGAGAAACCACTTACGCGTGGTTGTTGCTTAATTTTCAGCTAGATATTGGAGCCAAATCACAGACACGACTCTTTAATGTGTTTTGAGGATTATTTAAGATGATTTAAGAAAAGGGCAGTGTTGTTGATGAGCATCTCTGAATACTTGCAAGCAGATTACACTTGTTCTACAACAGGTAATGTGTGTCAAATATTGATTTCTTATTTACTTTTTGCAGTTAGCGCATTGAATCTGCAAGTTAGGGAAACAACTGTGCATACAAGCAGTTACATTGCAGACGGCACTTCTACCGCCTCTCTTTTTATCCTAAATTTGTATCCTCCCCAAGAGTCAGGGGGTTAACAGGGAATCTGAGCCAGAGGTGAATCCTTAAAACGCATTCTCCATCAGCCAATGAGCTCCACAGTGGGACCGTGCATTCCCAAGTGGAAGCTATGGTTTGGAAGGGAGTGGAGACAGCCTGTCGCTTGGCCCTGATTTACAGGTGGTCTCTGCCTGCCAAGAGTAACAAATCACAATGTTATGGTCCAAATTCAGAGTAAAGCTCAGCTCCAAAGAATGAGTAAAAGAGGGGAGAGAAAAGGAAGGAAAGGAGCCTTACGCAAAATGACATCACATCTCCAAATGCTTGTGCGGTTAGTGGTGCAATTGCATCTCCTACCTTCCCTGAAGGAAATAATTAATCTCTGGAACCTTTCACTTCCTTTCAAAGGGGACAGAGGAGTCCCGCTGATGCGATATGGCTCAGTGTTTTTGCACGTGTGTCAATCATTAATGTAAAAATAGTGTGGATGATCCTGCCAAGACAAATGGGGCTGCAGCGCGTCTGCCTCCGGGCTTAAGTGTTGTGTTTTAGCGGCGTGTGTGTGTGTGCACGGCGGTGTCTACGGGGTCTCGGCAATTAGTCAAAGTGCTCTTTGTGGAGAGACGGTCTCCCAGTCGTCTGGGTGGCTTCAGACGCCAGCCTCAAGTGGTGCAAAGTGTGGGAGGAAGTCTACCTTGAGGGCGGCAAGATAGTGACAGGCAACTATTCAGCGCACAGGAATGAGAAAACACAATGACCTTTGGTGATTGTCAGTGTCAATGTCAGAAACTACGACATTGACACTGGGGACGTTTCTGTAGATGAAGACACATTTATCTTTGGATTGATGACGTGTGCACTATTTTAATTAGTTCAGTATGATGTAATTTTTAATTATCTAATCAGATCAAGCCTGGGCGTTTTATATTTTAAGCTTGAATCTGTCGCAGTCTAAACCAGATTTGTCAGATTTACACTGTATATTGCAAAGGAACAAATCTAAGCGTTATGCCCACAGAAGTATGAAAGAAGAAAAGACGGAGATGTCATAATATGATTACCTGCATAATAACATCTCTAAAATCCATCCCAAATAACTGAGTCCCTCTTATTCTATTCCAAAAGCGCTTTCTGAACCTGGTCTCTAAAGCTCCATGTGGTAGGTGGTAGTTTGGAAAAACCTCTGATGTGCATGTGGACCAGATGGGACCAACCTCAACGCCAAGGTGGCCATTGTTCCATCTCCACCAGCAAACACACACCCGTACACTGTCTCACACACACAGACACAGGCACATGCACACAGCATGTTTGGAGCAGACATCCTCCCGGCCACAAGCCACTACCTCTAAACATCCCTCACATCTGACCTTTTAACTGTGGACCGAAAATCTCTGTAATTACAGAGACTATTTCAACTTAGCAAGTAAACACAGCAGCAGAAATAGACACTTCCAACGACTATATACAAGTGCACTGGTGCCAGAGGCACGTTTCTATTCATAGCTGACTGGAATTAGTGGCTTGTGTCACTGCTCACCATAATGAACTTGCAGCACAGTAGGTTACTCACTGGCAACCTGCGAGCAAAATTCCACACACAAATTTCACTCATATGAAGCACACACACAGAGAAACACAGGACTGAAAAGCACACATACACAAAGTCACTATGGCTCTGAAAGCGATGATGGGAAATAATGACAGTCCCTGAATGCATTCAAAAGGGAGGGGGCTTGATTTCATTTTAACGTCTTGGTTGAAGTGACAGAATGACATCACTTTACAGAAAGTAGGCTTGGCGATTATGATTGATTGAGTGTGGGTTAAAGTTGACACAAATCTATTACTATGAGCCTCATAAGACAAAAAACTGTGGAATGTTGTGCTTGATCTTTGCAGATTTAAAGTATATAACGCATTCCTACTTAAAAAAAAACATCTAAATATCTTCCTATTTGACCATCAAAAGCTGTTTTTCCAAACTTTGGGAAAGCCTTGGGTGGGGGTGGGGGTTTGACAGACAGGGCAAATGGCCCATTTGGGGGCATGGCGACGGCCTGCTTTTCTCAGAGTATCTACAGGGTGAGGTCCACTCCGGGTTTGGGCACCTGTGGAGCATAAACAAGCCAGAGAGGATGGCTTTCCTCTCAGCACGCCTACACCTCTGTTTAGCTTTCCTTCCACCAAAAACATCCCTTAACAGACAATCCAGAGCGCCCCCCGAGCCTGGCGCCACAGGAAGAGCCCAAGCGCCCTGGAACCTCAGTCTATGGGAGGCACAATGCTCTTCCCGCTCTGTTTACCTTAATCCACTTCCTCAATTCCCATCTACCTCGGGTGGCCTTCGAGCCCCGGTCAGCAAAGCTCTCAAACACACGGAGGATAAAATACCACCGCGTAGCTGCCGGGAGCCGCAGGGTTCGTCGCTGTTGCTTCCAAACGTCCAGTTTGCAAGAAAAACAAGTGGAAGGGAATCATGCTGCCACTGTGCATCTGTTAGCCGTGATAAATGGATCGACACTTTAGGGTAAACAAATGGCTCTATGCTTGTTTGCGAGCGGCTGCGCGCTCCACGGAAAACGAGCGCAATCTCGTGAGAGCCTGATAGGGGTTTTATGCAGATGTTGATCTCGTCCCATTTGAGAGCCACTTTTGAGTGCTCAGTCAAATTATTCCGCACTTACTGCACGGGCCAGAGCGCAACCCGCAGGGGAACCTGATAAACAAACAAGAGAGAATTATTCAGGGTTTAAACACTTAAACACCCACTTCAGCAGAGCCTTTTAAGTGGGTGATTAAAATGGGCACCGAGCTTCCACGGAAAGCTCAGAGGAGCTCAGAGCCACCGCGGGATCCCCCAATCACCTCAGTCTCCCCCTACGAGTACCCACACACTCACAAACAATCCCGTCAATCACTACCTGCAATCCTCAGAACCCCACTAATCATTCTCACGGCCATCCCGACTACACAGCTTTAAACACACCGCTGCGTTCAACCCTCCTGGGTCGCGTGCATTCTGTGTTCCGACCGCT
Source organism: Mullus surmuletus (assembly GCA_903171835.1). NCBI lineage: Eukaryota > Metazoa > Chordata > Actinopteri > Syngnathiformes > Mullidae > Mullus > Mullus surmuletus. The sequence continues at coordinate 434,053 of CAESWR010001708.1, forward strand.
GGATTGGCTCACCAAGCCGCTCTAACCCAGACAATGTTAATAACATTAGCTACGGCCATGTTTGCCTCATTTCAACACGGTTTATTTTTGGACTCTAAAGACAGGATGCTGATGTCTGCGTGTTCATCACAATAGACAAATATGTCAGCTCAATATTGGATATTGCGAAGGGTGTGAGGCTCGGAGATCACATGGAGTCGATTAGAACCGGTTCTCGAAGCTTTGAATCAGTGGTGCCAGTTATGTAATTTGCATTAAGCTTTCTAATATGCTATAATGAAGTATCAACAGCAATACATCAAAGGTATTTTTAAATGATAGGAAGGGGGAAACCTTGCTGAAAACACACATTTGATGTGTCAACTCGGCTGGATCTGGCCTCCGTCGCCAATAATGTTTATCACTTACCTTCTCTCCTTTTGAACTTTGTATATTAATTCGGGGGAGGAAGGAACGTTTTTCAAGAAAGACACTTCTGAAGCAAACACGCAGATCAAAAGATTTCCATGTGAGACAACACTGCAGGAATATGATGATGTCAGTTAAATTTAGGTCTACATTTAGATGGATTATCTGCCTGGGGGGGTTTACTATTTCTGCTTTTTACCATTCACATGTTGTGGGTTATTTCATTCTATGATCCATTGACAAAAAAAATGTATAAGAAATCTGATTATCCACACTTTTATTTCATTTTTTCTAATACGCAGTGCCCCCCCCCAAAAAAAAAACATAACTGTGAATGGGCTGCTGAGAGACACTGATTAACAGCTATCTGTTGCCCTGAACTAAGCATATATTTGGGGAAACAAAGCACAATCTCAGCTGCTAATCCCCAGCGATTCTGAGCACATTCCCGCGGAAAGCCTTTGATCTCTGGAGTGCATCCGGACAGCTGACTCCAGACATGCAGCAACACACAGCACGCACACACACACACCCGAAGATTTACGCACGCGCTACATGGCTGCCATACTACCGATGCACGCTCTGATTTCTGATGACAACTATGAGGGACGGCTACTTTAAAAAAAAAAAAAAAAAAGAATGGCAATTACAAGTACTTAACAACCAGTTTTAAAGACTTTCAGTAGATTTAGCGTAAATGAATCTTCCAGTCTGGTTGCCAGATACCCAGGTCACCATTTTTGAACCGAAATAGCGTTTTAAGCGGTGAGCCCAGACTGACGTTTTTCCTTAGACCTCTCCAAATCCAGCACGTGTCAAATTCTAATGAGATCTAAACCAGAGCTGTGTTGCGCCGCAAAATAAAAATCATTTGAAATCGGCGTCGCAGCGCTGCGTTTGGAAAAGCACTCCGCCTCCCCGTCTCCTGCTCAAAGTTTGCCGGACCTTCACTGCCAAAGTGCCATATTGATGATATCCACTGATCGTCGTTAGCGGCATGTTGTATGTACGATATATTTCAGTATTTTCTTCGAAAGACAGAGTTTGAATTGTCAGCTTAAATAGAATGCAACATGAAATATGCAGAGATGCCAAAAAAACAGCTGATCAAATGTTGACATGCCACAAGAGCGACATTCAGAACCATTCTTCTTGAGAAATCCTTTCCAGCAGGTGCCATCATACAGATATGGTCTCTGCTTTGTCACGCAGGAGAAAATCCTCCAGCTTTAAAGGTATCTGTGTGACACACGACGCCGGATGCGACATTAAAGCCACCTGCGTGTCCTCGACCCTCCCAGTCCTGCAGCTACGTTGACGTCAGGGAAAGACTTTCACCCCCCCCATCTTCTCATGGGAACTTATTTTTTTTTCTAAATCACAGAGCCCCCTCTATGGCCAGGTGCTACCCCTCCTCCCCCCAAAACGCTGAGGCTTTTCTTCTCTTTAGAGCGTGGCTCCAAAGTTTTCTCCCAGCCTCTTCAAAGAGCAACAACAGGCCCTCGGTCC
>CAESWR010001710.1:0-13109 GCA_903171835.1 Mullus surmuletus
GGGCCATTTCCTGCTGAACAAAACCATCAGAACACAGAAAGAGAGCAGTGATTATGTCCAGAGCGTTTAGCTTCTCACCTTCATTTGAACAATCAAGGAGTTTCTCAAGATTTAAGCCTTCATCCATCGGTTGCTTCTGATTGGCTGATTCACCTCCTGATGTACATTTCACATTCCTAGCTGTCACATTGGCCATCATCAGTTTTTTTAGAAAGCACCAGGGAAGGTCAGATCTACATTCAGCAGCAGCATCAGTGATGGTCCTCTGATCAATCTGAAGTACTTTGCTCAGTGATAACTTGGCTGGGTTTAAGTGGTCCAAGCCCATCTTCTGCAGTTCGTTCTCCAGCTCTGACTCTGTGGACATGAGGAACATGACTGAAATGGGTCTTTACCAAACACACTGAGAGACAATACATGCCATTTTAACTGTTATTAATCAGGCTGGCTGTTTTCAAAGGGCTGTGAGATGGTCAGTAACTGGTTGGTGATGTGTTGAATGTCTATCACACATTAGCAGCAACATGTGAAGCGCTGAGCTTTTCCTCAAGATATCGTCCAATCAAAATGATGTATTTCTCTTATGTCTGATTGTCAGATGCAAAAATAGGCTTTTGGTCAGGGTCTGTTCACCACAATTTATCACCCGCATCCGTTATTGCATTGATCTGCTGATATGGCAAAGTGAAGGAGAAGAGTGAGCAATCTACACCGATATTATACATTAGGACCTCATACAACCCTACTTGGGGGGAAAAAGTGTAGTATCCCTTTAAGGGGCTAAGACTCTATTTGCATTTCAAATTTAAATTGATTAAATGAATGAATTAAATCCTGCCTTCATCACTGACATTAAGTAGATCATTGATTTATGACAGTGTATTACGTATATTAATTACTCATATATGATATTAAAAAAAACCCCACATGTTTGGCAAATGGACCCATCTGCTGCATCAAGCCTTTGATTTCACCCCTCAATAGGGTGATCATTTTAATTTCCATCAAATTAATTGGCATCCTTTTGTTAATAGTACATCACCTACTCATTATCAGAAAAGATAACCAAGATTATTTTTTCCTCCATTTAGACGTGTTCCTCTAATTCAGGGGTGCTCAATACGTCGATGGCGATCTACCAGTCGATCGCGAAGGTCGTACTGGTAGATCGCGAGACATTAAAAAAAATAGACCTCAGCCTTTGATCCATCCCGTCACTTGATTGATACACAAGGCAGCCAGTCAGATGGCATCTGAACTTTCCTGACACTTAGGTCATGGCGCATGCACAAACAACTGCGCTAATGGCGCAAAACTAAGAAGCTAATCGGCGGCCAATTTTTTATCCTCGTTTTTTGTCTGAAATGTGAAATGGTATAAAAATGAGTGGGGGAGCTGGACCAAATAAGAAAACAAAAACGTATCACTTTCATGCAGAATGGGAGGAGGACTTTTTCACGATGACATTTTCGAAGTGCGTTTGCCTCATCTGCCAGTCGACCATCGCTATACCGAAGAAGGCAAATGTGGAGCGGCATTTTCGGACTATTCATGGAAAATACGACACTGACTTCCCGCCGAAAAGCGAGCTGAGAAAGAGAAAGGTGAAGGAACTAAAATCCCAGTTGTCCGGACAGCAGTCATTTTTCACACAACATACTTCCGAAGCGAAAGCCGCCACCCAAGCATCGTTCCGGGTGAGTCACGTCATCGTTAAAAACCAGAAGTCCTTCCAAAACGGAGAGATGGTAAAAGAGGCATTCGTTGAAGCAGCTGACTCATTGTTCCGGGACTTTAAAAATAAGGCAGAAATAATGGCTTCGATCAAAGCTGTCCAGCTGTCAAGAAGTACAGTTACAAGGAGTTGTGAAGCCATGGCTGAGAATTTAACCCAGCAAATGTGGAAGGATATCGGAGATTGCGAGTGTTTCTCACTGCAGCTGGACGAATCTACAGACGTGAGTGACACAGCCCAGATGTGCATTTTCATTCGTATGGTGTTTAGTGATATCACTGCAAAAGAGGAGCTATTAACATTACTGCCCATGAAAGAGCAGACGCGAGGAGAGGACATATTTCAGTCGTTCAAAAACTTTATTGAGAAAACCCAGCTCCCCGTGTACAAACTGGTGTCTATCACCACGGATGGAGCACCCGCGATGGTTGGCTGCGTGAACGGATTCATTGCCAAGTGCAGGCAGGACGATGCTTTCCCAGACTTCCTGAACTACCACTGCATATTCCACCAACAAGCGTTATGCGCTAAAATGCTCAACATGAAAGAGATCATGGATGTGGCAACGAAGATCGCCTGCTCTATTCGAGCCAGATCTCTTCAAAGACGGTTATTCCGTACACATCTGGAGAAGGCTGACTGTGACCACTCTGAGTTGTTGCTACACACCGACGTGAGATTGCTTAATCGAGGGAAATTCCTGCAAAGATTTCGAGAGCTCTGTCCGGAGATTAAGGAGTTTTTTTGTATAGCTGGACATGCAGAATTCAAGCAACTAAATGACGGTCAGTGGCTGTTAGACTTGGCATTTTTAACTGATCTGACAAACATGTTGAATGACCTTAATCTAGAGCTGCAAGGAAAAGACAAAACAGTGATCAATATGATCAGCTCAGTTAATGCTTTCAAACGAAAGATGCAACATCTCTCCTCAAAGCTGCAGCGCCATGATTTGGCAAACTTCAAGAACCTGACGTCAGAGCTGGAGATGCAAGGGAAGGCTTGTGTGCAATTTGACAGTGCACGCTATACAAAGCAGATCGACAAGTGTCTGTCAGAGTTTGACAGACGCTTTCAAGACTTTTCTTTGCTCGAGCCAGTCGCTACATTCATGTGCTGTCCTTTTCGGGAAGATGCTGAGGTTGATTCACTCGCATCAAAAATTGCAGCACTGTTTCACCTGAACTCTTCTGGAGTGGAAGATGAGATTTTGACACTACAAACTGAAATTGAGCTGAAGTCCAGAGCTCATGGACAGTTCAGGAACTTACTAACAGATGAAAAGTATCCCAACATGAGGAAATGTGCTACCTCCTTGACTGCATTATTCGGCTCCACTTATTTATGCGAGTTAGCCTTTTCCCACATGAAGATCATTAAGTCCAAGTACCGTTCCACCATGACTGATGAACATTTGGAAGCTTGCTTGAGGCTGGCTGTCAGCAGCTACTGTTCGGACTATGCATCCCTGGCTGATTCAGTTCAGTGCAAGTCATCAGAGTAAACTCAGGTACTGACATGACACATGTACATAGTTAATTATGTTGTTTTGTGCAGTATTGGCTCATGTGCTTATGCAAGGTACATCAACATACATTTTACAAATAAAGAATCCTCTATATTTGTAAATAAGTATATGTTTTGCATTTTTGTAGTAGTGGTAGATCATTTTGACGTGTGAGCACCCCTGCTCTAATTCTTTGAGCAGTGAACTAAACCAGTGTTTTTGGTGAATCAAACCGATGATGTGTGAAAGATTTACCTGCATATGAAGATGAAGAGACTGCATCGCTCTCTGTTCTTCTTGAGGAGCACAAAGTGTTTTCAGTCCCAGCATGCAATGCTGTGGAGTGATCCTGCAGAGGTGAAGGTGGGCCTTCTGGTGCATCAAAGAACTCCTTGGTAAGGGAGAAAATGTGAAATTGAGATGTAATGAAGGTTGTAATCAACGATATGACTGTTGTACAAGATTCATAATACAATTTCAATACACACTTTGTGAGCAGAAAAAGACAGAGGGCTCTATTTGGTGATTTTTCATGCCAGTTCAAGGCATAATATGCAGGCCAATTTGCTAGACCTGTATGTGCCAAACTAGGTGCTGTAGTCAAGACCGCACCAACCGAGACCAAGACATTGCCGAGACCAGAGAGTACCGAGACCGAGACAAGACCAAGACGTTTGGATAATAAACTCCTTGTGGTTTAGGAAACCTAAACTTAACTATTGCTGAGTTGGCAGACATCTTTCATGACAAGTTCACAGGGTGCCGTGCATGAACACAGCCTCTCCTCCTGTGGGGGGGGGGTGTCAGTCACTCACACTGTGTGACACTGGGCAGGTAACTTAGCAGCTGCAGCTGGGCGGGAATCATTACTCCCAATGATGTGAAGATATTAGCTGTTTTTGAGAGGGTCCTTTTTCATTCTTATCAGTAAGGCACGGACAAAAAGCCTATCAGTGGTGGTCTTGACCGCTCTGGTTCAAAAAACCTGAGTCCGCTCAGTCCGAGGCCGAGAGAAGACCGAGTGAAAATACCTTCCGTTCAGAGACCATTCCAAGACCAATCTCGAATACTACAACACTAATAATAATAAAGAACTAACCAATCAGAGATATGACTATTGTACAACAAGAAACCTCAGACGGCCGCTCTACCGACCGAGCCATGTTGGCAGTGACAGAAAAAATTTGGGAAACGTCACAAACATACAGGCAGGTTACGTGCTTGAATTCAAGGTTAGAGGTTTCAATCCATGATCCTTTGATATCTTTTTATATATGTTTTTGATCTTCAATGTTGATTGACCTTGACAAATTGTGTGATTGTCTGCTGCTGGTTTTCCTCTTTCCTCCCAGTACCTTTCCACTCACCTCCCAGCTCTAGCTGCCAGCCACACCCACCTCACTGGTCCAACCAGTCTCACCAGTGCTTAGTCACCTAACCAGAACCCGCCTGCCTCATTAAACAGCCTCCCATTCCTCCCAGTCTCTGCCAGATTGCCTTTGGCAGCATGCAAAGCTCTCACAGACAGATGACAGGCCTCACAGACACATAAGCTGCCATCATATAGAGACAGTGATGTTAGTGTTTGTCTGTTTCTTGTGTTGATGAACATCATGAACTACCAATCACATCTGGGGTGACCAATACAATTTTGACTCAAAGAAAATCACCACAGTGACCCGTCATTCATCGTCTCTGCCATGGTGATCTCACTTCCATCCCGGCTCATTCCTTTCTGTGTGCGTGGATCCTCCACAGACTAACACAAATTGTTTACCTCCTCCTTCTCAGAGCTGTCCATCACGGGCACCTTCTCAGTCCACACTTGTTCCAAAACACCACCTGTTAGATGAGACATCACATCAACAAAGACCAACACTCTCATTTGTCCAGAACAAAAACATGAAGTTTGCTGACTGACGCTTCAGTTTTAGGCTCAGAAAAACGTAAGTAGACGTAAGTCAACTGAAAGACAAAACAACAACCACATGGGCTTTCGATATATAAAAAAAATATAGACAAAATTGAGATGGTGTCAAAACAGACAAATCATTAAAAAGCTATAACATAAGGACTTACTTATCTGTTAAAGTTTCTGTCTTCTTTTCGTCAACTATTCTGTGACAGGATGAGATCTAAAAACACCAGTCGAACACCTCACTCTCCTGCAAGAGGCGGGGCTTTGAAACGCTTTAAATGGCCTCTCCTTTTATATATCTGGGTGCACTTTCACTTTTTTTTCCTCACAAATTCATCACAGCCTCAAATAAATGAGGAGATGAGAAGATTTTGTTAACAATTAACAATCACTGGTCCACATATTAGCATCTGCTCAGCCATGAATCATAAAAATGGGCAGATTATGTCGACCTCAATTTGGGTAAATTAAATCCTGTTAACATTTCCTGCTAATGTAAAGAACATTAGGACATGTAGACTGTAAGTTTAGATTTTATTTATGTTGTAAATAGGAATGCAGGTGCGAGAGAATTCATAACTATCATGAACATATTGTCTGAATGTAGAATTGATTTGAATAGACGGTGATTGATGGACACAGCGTTCAATCAGGAAATCATCAGTAAAATCAGCCAAAACGCAGGAAGGAACCTTCTTACACACGTAAAGTGAATTTGAGTCATCTCTAAGTACTTATTAATTAAATGATGTAATTAACTGTCACTTGGAGCTGAAGAAATGCAAACTGTTGATTATCATAACATACTTCACCAAGAGATGTGTACTTCTCCTTTTGTGTGTGTGTGTGTGTGTGTGTGTGTGTGTGTGTATACTTGGACTTGCTTTTGTCTTTTTATTTTATTTCCACCGTCGGTGACTGTGTGTGAGGGGAATGAGCCACAGGTCGTTTTCCATTTTTATTGATCTCATGTTTCTACTTTGGCAAAATCTGATTACTCTTTATGTTATTTTATTACACATTGAACACTTTGAAAATAATCTGACAATGTTCATAGTTGATGTTCATTTCAAGTTTCTGTTATAATCTGGCCTGTTCTCCGGCCTGCTGAGCAGAGCTTCAGGGACTGGTTAGAGACTCTGGGTCACTTTGTCCCCGCATTACTTTGTCTTCTGCTATGAAGGTTCTTTCTATCTGTGTGTATGTCTTATTTCTTTGTCTCCAAAATTCGTGGAAAAGGCATTTATTGTCACATGTGGTCCAAAGCTCTCTGATCAGAGATGCTTCCCATCAACATGAAAGAAAATTGATGTTCCATTTGATGTTGGTAAGAGATGAGATGCAAAAATAACTGTCAGTTTTACTTTTACTTACTAGTTTGAACTGAAGTTTCTGCTGCTTTGCTTTTTCTTCCATTCTTCAGCTGTGCAGAGACGGCGATGAGGTAACGCCTCCCCGGCTGCAGGCCGGAAAACGTCACACTGTTTGTGTGTGTTTGCTGCTCCTGCACAATTCCTGCCTCACAGGAACAAGTGGTGAGGAAGCTCTGGACTTCTTCTGCAGGAATGTCCCACTGCAGAGACACTGACTCACTGCTGACCTGAGACACTGTGATCCCCTCAGGAGGGTCCGGCTCTGTGGAACCACGGAAATGCTTTCATCAAAAACGGAAATGACAAAGGTGGGCCGTGAGAGAGTCGCAAAACACACTATACACAAGCCAAACAACCACATTATCCTACCTCTGCGAGAGCTGAAGGAGTGTTGCATTGTGGGAAATACAGTTACGATTTACAAGGTCACGAGGAAACATTTCAGGTAAATACTCCGATAAAGAAAATTAGAGGAACACTTTTAATCAGAGTATAGACACCTATCAGTCAGACTTCTGGGATATTGATCCGGTCAGTTAAATAGCAGAGGGGGTCGTTAATCATTTTCAGATGCTTTGTTATTAATGAAATAAACAACAGTTGCAGAGGGGCAACAATAAGACGACCCCCAAAACAGGAATGTCTCCAGGTTGAGGCTACAGATATTTTTGTCCCTTCTCATTTCTTCTGCCTTATTTTTTACTGACTGAACTTTTACTCCTGTAGTTTAACCAAGATTATTTTTTCCTCCATTTAGATCTGATGTGTTTTCCAGGTGTTCCTCTAATTCCTTTGAGCAGTGAATTAAGACAATGTTTTTGGTGAATCAAACTGATGATGTGTGAAAGATTTACCTGCATATGAAGATGAAGAGACTGCATCGTTCTCTGTTCTTCTTGAGGAGCACAAAGTGTTTTCAGTCCCAGCATGCAATGCTGTGGAGTGATCCTGCAGAGGTGAAGGAGGGCCTTCTGGGGCACCATAGAGGTTCTTGGTAAGGGAGAACATATGGAATTTATTTGGAATGAAGGTTGTAATCAAAGATATGACTATTGTACAAGATTCAAAATAATCACTAAAAGCTGTGCAAGAAACCTCAGACGGCCGCTCGACCGACCGAGCCGTGTCGGCAGTGACAGAAAAAAGTTGGGAAACGTAACAAACGTAACGAACAATACTTCACAAAGGACTCAAATCTGCAGTTCACTCTGGTCCTCCAATAACTTGCTTGTGCCATTTCTAAAGGTCAAGGTGAACAGATTATGAGTCTGAAGGGAAAAGCGCTCGTGCTGAACTCTTGACCAATTACAATACATACTTTCTGTTCCTCCTCACAGCCATCAGACTGCATAACTCCTTGTCCCCGTAATCACACCACCTTCCTCATGGGCAACATTTGTTCTTAGTCATGTGAAATAGTCATCATGTGCAATAATTCATTCATGTGCAATATTCACACAACATTCATGTACAGCACGGAATTTGTAAATATCATTTGGCGTATTGTTTTTTTTTTGTTTGTTTTACATATTTGACATCTTATTTCCTATACTTCTGCAATTCCCATGTCCCTATACTTAGTATTTATTGCCCACCTCTCCCTGTATGTATATTCTGCTGGGATGCAGTAGTTTCTTCTTTGTGAAATAGAAATAAAGAACTAACCACGTATGTCAGCGCAGCTGATCGCAATTTTGGCTTTGCTGATAGGACCGTTGTGCAGGCGGACAGATGCAAAACTACCATGCTGCGCAGCTTGTGGCTGGTCTCTCAAATTACCATCTAACCCTGCCTTTGGTGCAGCCACGCCTCACTTCCGCCTGGCCTGCGATAACAGTGTCAGCCCTGAGAGTGAACACAGGCTGCTTTTGATCTGCTTTCCATAGTCGTAGTCAAAGTGAAGTTCTTGAATTTAAAATAGTTTCCAGCCTTGTAGGTTAAGTGCTTGAATTCAATGTTCGATGCTTTTTTAAATTTTTTTAAATGTATTCTTTTTTTTTTTTTTTAAACTTCAATATTGATTGACAATGAAAAATTGTCTGACTCTCAAAGAAAATCGCCACAGTGACCCGTCGTCCTCGTCTCTGCCATGGTGATCTCACTTCCATCCTGGCTCATTACTTTCTGTGTGTGTGGATCCTCCACAGACTAACACAAATTGTTTACCTCCTCGTCCTCAGAGCTGTCCATCATGAGCACCCTCTCAGTCCACACTTGTTCCAAAACCCCACCTGTTAGATGAGACCTCACATCAACAAAGACCAAAACTCCCATTTATCCAGAACAAAAACATGAAGTTTGCTGATGCTTCAGTTTTAGGCTCAGAAAAACTTAAGTAGACGTAAGTCAACTGAAAGACAAAACAACAAAGACGTATAGATTGATATAGAAAAATAAAATAAAATATAGGAAATTGAGATGTAGACAAAACAGACAAATCATTAAAAAGTGATAACATAAGGACTTACCTATCTGTTAAAGTTTCTGTCTTCTTTTCGTCAACTGTTCTGTGACAGGATGAGATCTAAAAACACCAGTCGAACGCCTCACTCTCCTGCAAGAGGCGGGGCTTTGAAACGCTTTAAATGACCTCTCGTTTTACATAGCTGGGTGCACTTTCACTTCCTTTTCATGCAGACTGTAAATTATGATTTTATTTATGTTGTAAATAGGCATGCAGGTGCGAGAGAATTCATAACTATCATGTAGATTTTGTCTGAATGTAGAATTGATTTGAATAGACGGTGATTGATGGACACAGCATTCAGTCAGGAAATCATCAGTAAAATTAAATGATATAATTAACTGTCACTTGGAGCTGAGGAAATGCAAACTGTTGATTATCATAACATACTTCTTAAAAGAAATGTATACTTCTCCTTTGGAGTGAGTGTGTGTGTGTGTGTGTGTGTGTGTGTGTGTGTGCTTCCTCTTGCTTTTGTCTCTTTATGTTATTTCTGCCTCTCCTGTGTTGTTTTAGATGCCACCTGGCGGATAAACTATGGAACTACAACTACTACTATACTCTATTGCATTTTTTAATTTTTCTGGCACTGAGGCGCGTTTTAATCTACAACTTAATTTCTTTCTAAATCCTTTATTTATATCACATGCACTCGGCTATTGAACGCACCATAGCCGTTCCGACGCTGTTGAACGCACCATGGCCAATGCTAATTATTGATGCCAAGAGAACAACAGGCAACATGGTGTTAAAATGAATCTGAAACTGAAATGACTGAAGAGATGCAAAATAACAGTAAAGAAATGTCGGAATGGATTTCAATGAAACCATTCTAAGGTGGACTTAAACTCAAATCATTTGATTGTCTGACCTGAAATTTAAGATGATGTGCTTTTTCTTTGATTGCAGCATTGTGGGAAGTGTAGTCATGAATTACAAGGTCACGAGGAAACACTTTGCGTAAATACTAAGGTTTTTGGTGAATCAAACCAATGGATGTATGAAAGATTTACCTGCACATTCAAATTAAGGAACTGTGTGGCTGCAACTGAGGGTGGTAGAGCGGCAGTAATAACAGTAGTAGCTTGTGTGAGCCATTACTGAAGGTCAAGGTGAACAGGTTATGAGTCTGAAGTGAAAAGCAGCAGTGCTGATATAGAGAATGCAGAAACACAATACACATTTCTTTGCAGAAAATGGTACTGAGTGAACACAGGCTATTTGATCGCCTCTTTTCATCATGAAAATCTGCTCTTTTAAATGTCTATCACGGCAAAGTTCAACATTTATGCTTGTTTGTGTTAAAACATTCCTCCCCCTCTGCCTTGAATTCTAAGTTAGATGTTTGGACACATCAAACTGTAATTTGTCGAGACATTTGCTCACTGACGCTTCAGTTTTAGGCTCAGAAAAACTCTAAACACAACTGGAGAACAAAACGACACTGAAGTGGGCTGCAGGTTTTGATGTACAAGTCGTCTACACAGAGTCAAAAGACAAATCATCGAAAAGCAACAAACAAAACGACGTAACTGTCTTTTGAATTTTCAGTTTCTGTCTTTGTCAAATATTCTGTGATAGCATGAGATCTAAATACACAAAGGTCAAACCCTACACTCTCCTTCAAAGGGCCGGGACTCGAGGCTTCTCCTTTTATAGCTCTGGGTCCACTTTCACTGCTTGTTTCACAGAATTCCAACATGGTTCAAATGACGGTGAGATTAAGCCAAACCTCATTCATCACTTTCTCTCCGTAAAATATGATGAAATTGCACAAGTTTGTTGTAAAAGTATTACAAGTATTTTACTCTAACATGTTGTAAGCAGTACAGTCGACTTGAAACTGTCCACTAACGATGCAGATCCTCCCATAATAATTGATCTGCTCTGATGGAGTCAGATGTGACTGAGTCTCCGATCATGGTGAAGACGCTCAAAGGCCTGTTTGCTTTACCTTCTTAAAACCATTTCTCAACGCATGGCTGCATTTCACTGAAAGATGTATTTGACTTTTTATCCAAAGTAGTTTTTAACTGGAAGCAGCAGAGGTCCAATATAAAAGTGCGTGCACACACACACACATACACACTCAACAGTATGCTCTGATTATGGGTTATTACAGGTACACATTCTTTAATAACTCATCAATAACAAAGCTGAGTTCAAACAAAGAAGAACAGATAACCAAGCTGAACGTGTTTCTTCAGACTGCCAAACCACAACGTGCAGCAGATGAGTCCACTTTGCATTTCTATTTAGTTTATCAGATGAAAAGAACAAACTGAACAGAGGCACTTTTCCTGACAGAGAAATTTGAACAGAGGATGTGAGTGACTTGAGGAATATCAGCAGGTTTGGCATCATATATTTGCACAAAGGCATTGTTGAACTTTGCCATCACGTACTTCCAGAAGTCTGACGCCTGAAGGCTGACATCTGGAGGGATCTGCAGCAGGATGTTTCTGAATGGTTGGTTCATTTCTTTCTAAATCTCTTATTTTGTTCATATGTGTTGTTTTAGTTGCTCGTGTAAGTCTGTCCCACCACACCCCATTTCTCCACACTTCATTTTTACCAAAGTTGCACTTCCTTGTACGGCTCACATAGAAGGCCTCACACCATTTTTAGTAATAACATATAATCCTTTCTAAGTATCATATTCTTTATAACTCACATGTGTGACATGTAACCTTTGCACTCAGATATAACTTCACTTAACGAATGTGCGCCAGCTTTCCCAGGGTCTGTGCTAGACTTTCATCTCAATACAGGGTGGAGGAGGCTGGCACTCCCAGCTGCAGTGAGCGGAGAACTCCCCAGAAAGAAAGGAAGACGACCTTGAATCCCAAGAAGCTGCATATCACAATTAACGAAGAATGACGCAATCTATCGGCACACACTAACAAAAAGCTGGGTCAGGGAAAGAGAGAGGCAGTCGGACTTCGTGAACCGACACTGACTGTTATCGGTTAGGGGAGCGAAGCATCGACCCAGAGCTCTGTCATTTTTCTCAACTTCTGTTAATAAACATTTTTGAAGATCATCTACGGCTCAGACTCCAGATAAACGAACACGCAGGGCGGATCGACACATAGCCACCGAGTAGGGTGATCCAGCCCAACACTAGCATGTAGCTTCAGCTAATAGTGAGGCTCCCCTTATGTGGGGGGCTGGTGGACAGCAGCCCCCACTACAGCCGGGGGGAGTGGACAGAGACTTCCACCTCACAAGTTCCCATGAGGTGACAGATTTTTTAATTTTGGGCCTCATACTCATGCTACGAGGACACATGACTGTTAGTAAACCTTCAGAAAATGAAATGGGCTCTGAAGGTGACCAGTATAAATGCCACCCTATTCCCACTTGCAACTTATTGAGCTTCGAACTACTGGCTTTCAGGATATGTTCAAAACCACCGGTACTCTGCCTGGTCATTTACCGCCCACCAAAAAGTAATCATAGCTTTATAGCGGATCTTTCCGACTTACTTACCTCCATGTATCTAACATATGATAGAATTATAATGTTGGGGGACTTTAATTTTCACATTGACAATACTGCTAGTCTTGCTGCCACTGACTTTATTAACCTCACCAAGTCTTTTGGCTTACAACAGCATGTCCTGCTGCCCACACACACTCACGGTCATACCCTTGACCTGGTCTTTACGACTGGTCTCGACACTCCGTCGATAAATGTAATTAATCCTGGTGTGTCAGACCATCTGTGTGTAGTATTTAATACCATTCTTGATCATACAACCGAAACCAAAAAGCGAACTGTAACCTCTCGCTTCTTGAGCGAGGAAACTGTCTCCCGTTTTTCCTCCTTATTCCAATTAAAATCCCCTCTCCCCAATAACTCTGACCTCGACACCGTAGTGACACAATTCAACCAGCTCTGCACCTCCACCTTAGACACCATTGCGCCAACTAGAACCAAAGTAAAGCCTATAGCTGCGTTGTCCCCTCGGTTAAACAAGGACATCCGCAGCTCCAAAAGAGAATGCAGGAAAATTGAACGTAAGTGGAAAAAGACAGGGCGGCAGGTCCACCTGGCACAATTGAAAGTCCTTCTAAAATCTTACAATCAAAAAGTAAAGGAGGCAAGAA
>CAESWR010001712.1:2681-16399 GCA_903171835.1 Mullus surmuletus
CTTTCATGAGGCCCAAAATCCCTGGCGGCGCCCCCTGCTGACTGACATGTGAAACACGTTTGTGATCAGTGAGAGGAAGTCACACACAAAGTCTTCACTTCAGTTTGTAAAACTCAGCTGATGCACCATCATCGTGAACCTAGAGTCCAACATGCAGAGGCTGAGTGAAGGAGGTCTGGACTCTGTGGAGGAGAGTCATGGTGTCAGAGACGCTGTAGAAGGACACAACACCTGCAGGATGATCCAGGTACACTCCCACTCTGGAGGACCGAGGAGCTGAGAGGAGAGACCAGATGTTGTTGTGGCTAAATAAATAACTTTGATTGTTACAATATAAAGCCCAAGATTTGTCATTGTATCCAAATCCACTTTCTGTCCAATCTCCTGCTCTGCTGATGTTCTTGTAGGCGACTGCAACACAAACTCCTCCCCCTCTGTCTCTGAAATTAAGTCAAAATTGACCCTTGCGGTCACGCCACAGTTCAGGGGGAAAGGAGGGGAACTATGTTCACCTATGGATACATAGTTAGATGGTTAGTCAGGTAGGAGGAGAGCCACTGCAAGGCCGTCCCAGATATGCCACACCAGCGCCGGAGTCTGCTAATCAGGATGTTCTGGTCAACAGTGTCAAAAGCTGCAGTTACGTCCAGTAACACAAGAACAGAGACATCACCAACATCAGCATTCATCAACAGGTAACCTTCGGTAACCTTCAACAAGGCAGTCTCTGTGCTGTGATGTTTACGGAACCCAGATTGAAACAACTGATTATCATTCAAGGCTGCTAGGAGCTGTAAAGAGACTGACTTTTCTAGAACTTTGGAAATAAATGGGAGTTTGGAGATTGGCCTGTAGTTGCTACAGGATGAGGGATCCAGACCAGGTTTTTTACGGAGGGGGTGAATGCAGGCACTCTTGAATGAGTCAGGGACACGACTAGAGAACAGAGAGCAATTAATTATGGACAGAAGATGAGGAGCAACAACATCAAACACTTGAATGAGGAATTTGGCTGGCATTACATCATCAGGACAGGAGGAGGCTTCATGTGTGATACAACATCCATAAACTCACTAGCAGAAACGGGCCTGAAATGATCTAAAATGGAGTGAGGACAGAGCACGTCCTCATCACATGTTGAGGACGCAACATTGGACATAAGAGGAGCAGAAATAGCAGTTCTGATGTTACTTACCTTGTCATTGAAAAAGTTAAGAAACCTGAGACATTCCTCTTTGGAGGCAGCAGCTCAGCACAAACAGCAGGGTTTAGAAGGTGGTCCACAGTATTGAATAGGAATCTAGCATCATTTTTGTTGGACTTGATTAGCTCAGAGAAATATTTACTTCTTGCCTCCCGAACTGTCTTTTAAGATTTTAGTAAGACCTTTAATTGTGCCAGGTCAACTTGGTACCCTGTCTTTTTCCACTTGCGTTCAATTTTCCTGCACTCTTTTAGAGCTGCGGATGTCCTTGTTTAACCAAGGGGACGACGCAGCTTTAGACTTCACTTACGTTTTTGTCGGCGCAATAGTGTCTAAGGTGGAGGTGCAGAGCTGGTTTAAGTCAGTCACTAAGATGTCGAGATCTGAGTTATTAGGGAGAGAAGAATGTAATTGAAATAAAGAAAAAAAATCGAGACAGTTTCCTCGTTTAAGAAACGGGAGGTTACAGATCGTGTTTTGGTTTCAGTTGAACATTTAAGGATGGTATCAAATACTACACAGAGATGGTCTGACACACCAGGATTAATTAGGTTTCCAGATCGAGTGTGAAGACCAGTCGTAAAGACTAAGTCTAGGGTCTGCCCACGAGTGTGTGTGGGGAGCAGGACATGCTGTTGTAAGCCAAAATACTTGGCGAGATGAATAAAGTCAGTGGCATCAAGACTAGCAGCATTGTCAATGTGAAAATTAAAATCAACCAACATTACAATTCTGTCATAGATCAGAAACATTGAGGAGAGTAAATCTGAAAGATCCGCTATGAAGCTATGATTACTTTTTGGTGGACGGTAAATAACCATGCAGAGTACCGGAGGTACTGAACTTATCTTGAAGGCAAGTAATTCGAAGGTCAAAAACTTGCTGGTGGGAGGAGGGTGGCATTTAAACTGCTTATTAAACACAACAGCTACACCTCCACCTCGACCATTTGGTCTAGGCTGGCTCAGGCATTCATGAGAAGGAGGGAATAGTTCAGTCATGTGGCTACCATCATCCTCCTTCAGCCATGTTTCAGTTTTTCTGATGAAATGAAATCATTTAAGATAAATGTGTTGTTCTAGAGGTGGGGGGTTTGGTAGGTTTAATCAGAATGAGGTTATTCAAGTTAGCTGAACGACTACACTGACAGTTGTGATTTAACGATGAACCAAGAGAAGCAGGCAAGCAATCAGTATTAACATTGTCAGCAAGAACACTGCAGATCCCGTCCATGATCGATAATCACTGGAATCCATGATGGCCGAGTAAGATGGTTAGCGTGGCACAGTCCACGCCTATCGGAAGGTCAATGAGGTTACTCACAAGGCAAAGGATCGAGCAAACATGCAGAAGACAGTGAAGACTTTATCTTATGAGGACGTGGACTGTCTCAGACAGCTGAGCGGGAAAATCCCACACCTGCAAGAAAGCGTGCTCCGGTGCAGTTGGGGTGGAGACCATCTTGTTTATAAAACTCCTTCCGGTTCCAGAAGAGGTCGAAGTTGTCAATGAAAGGATCTCCACGCGCTGCGCACTCTTCCTTTAACCAGCTGTGCAAAGAGAGGAGCCTCGGAAAGCGGCCGTAGCCGAGTCCAAAGGTGGGGATCGACCCGGAGAGCAGGAACCTTTTTTCCTGAAGACTGCTGAGCTGAAGCCGACTCCTCTGTAATCTGCTTTGAGGACCTCAGGCTGCTGCTTCCTAATGTCGTTGGATCCAATGTGCACAATCATTTTCGTGCACTCCGGGTGGCGCTGCAGAGCGTCGGGGAGTCGCGCCAAAACGTCCGACACACAGGCACCTGGGAAACAGTAGGTGCGCCCTCCTCTAACCCCGATGTGGAGTTTCCCAGGATTCAAAATGAACTCAAAAATATGCACTTAACAGGCGAAAAAGTACCATTTACGGAGAGCCGAAAGTGGCGGGCGACCTCACATGGCGGCCATCTTGAGAAGGTCCCCCACTTATTAATTTGATTTTACCATAAGGTACAGTGTCCCATACATTCACCGGTTCATTTCAATTAGTTTTCATTTCATGTTTAGCCCTTTACACTTAACCTCACTAACCTGACTTAACCTCAAATCCCTCTGGCTGTTCCATGTATAGCTCGCAATCAATAGGGGCATGCAAATAGGCAGTTTTTACATCCATTTGATGCAGTTCTAAATTATATTGAGCTGCTAGTTGCATGAAGCTACGTACTGATGTCATATCAGCAGTTGGGGAAAAGGTTTCCTTATAATTAATACCCTCAACTCCACTAACCTTTTACAACATACCTGGCTTCCTAATTTCTCTAAACTGGGGAATCTGATGCCATGTTTGAAGATCATAACACCCATTACCTTCATCCACATCATGTGTAACAGTACTTCAATAAAATAGTCCATCATGCACCTGAATGTCAAATGTCACGCCGTTTTTACGGACAAGCTTGTTCTGACCTTCCTTGAGAGACTGTCGCTCCTTGAGTGATCGCTGCCTTAACCGAAAAGACGTCCTGGGGAAAAGATGGGACGTACAGCCCCATTCAACATCGTGTCCATCACCCGACCTTTACTGTCACACAGGCGAACCGTTGGAGTACCTTTCTTCAGCGCGGTGCCGCTGGTCCTTTCTCCGTCAGCAAGCTCCAGTACTTGCTTATGTGGCTCCAAAGTCCTTGAATTTTGCGACGTCCCTGACGATGTGTGAAGTGGCCCCTGTGTCAACCATGAGGCCTCTCTCCTTCACGCCACCCACCAGGGCTCCGTCCACCTGACGGACCTTGAAAGCCAACGTGTGGTCCTCCTCATCCACAGCCTGCTTCACCTTGTCCCGTCTTCTCCGCCTGCAGTTGGCGTCCTTGTGCGTGGAAGTCATGCAGAAACGACACCACTGTCTGTTATTTTACAGGCAAGTGCATTTAATTAGGTCAAGGTAAGTATATTTCAAACATTCATCATCTATCATTTCATTAAATAAATCCAGGTAAGTAATGTGTGAAATTAGGTATTGAACAAACAAACCCAGCTCTACTTTATGAACATTTACTTTTAAATGAACCCATTTGACCTTTTTTATCCTACATTTATACAGATTCTAGATATATTTTATTCTCATCATAATTTTAAACTAACCACTCGTTTTTTAACTTGCATGAAATCAAGTATTGCAAACTGATTTTACTGTACATTTTAGTGTAACAATTCTTGAACAGAAACACTTAAATTTAGTACTTTGCTATCAATAAATCAAATTCACTACATTTTAAATAATACCGGCCTATTTATACACTTTAATTCATCTCATTTGCAAACAAGGTTTTAAACAAACTAATTGCGCAACTATTTGCTTCATATCAAACAAATCCGTCATATTACAAAAGTAATCCAAAGATTAAAAATAAGATAAATTAAATATCTAAATAATATTTGAGCCAAATAAAATGATCATTTCTAACTTTAAACTTAACTCTACCCATTATGAAACAAAATAAAAGAAGCTTCTAAAGAGCCAAAGGTGACATTTGAGCAGAGTCTCAAACAAAGTGATCTTACCGGAAGCCCTTTTGCTGAGAGTCCTTTTCCCGCGCGTTTGCTTTGTGACTGTTTCCTTCCTTTGTAGTCAGCGTCTCTGTTGTCCTCAGCTCGTTGCACACAGTCCAATGAATGGCGGCTTGCTTATTATCCTCGGCTTGTGTCGTGCGCTGCTCATTAGTGTGATCGCTCTCACCTGTGAAGGCGTGACGTCCCCGGAGCAGCGGCCGCTGTCACACCCGGGCAGATCGCAGCGACAGTCAGTGACGCTCTGATTGACAGCTTTGTGAAGTGACGTCAGCTCCGTGTGTCAGCTGATCACTCGGGGTTTCCCCTTAGCGGCGGAATGCTGCGTCACAATCTTTAGGGCTGAGGGTCCAGCACCAAATACATGATTGACATTTGTTAAAAAAATCATTTGTGTACGTATGTATGTATGTGGTTTTATTTTAGATTCTTTTCTGTTGTGTTGATGTCTTAGTTCAGGTTATTAATTTATTGATTTATTGATTGACTGATTTAGTTTAGATCATTTTTTGTAATTATTTTTGGTTATTTAGGTAATGTGTTTTAGGTTTTTGTTTTTTTTCATGTCATTTTATTTCGAGTGTGAACAGAAAAAACTGATGAAAAATGTAACTAAACTAAAAGTAACAGAATAACAGTCATCCTCATCATCCTCATCATCATTTTCATCAAAATCATCATGGCCATCACCACCCTGACACTCAAAGTAACACTTGAATCATCATAATAATCATATTATTCAAAACAAAAATGAATACCCAAAATAAATAAATAAGAATAAATATAACAAGTGTAAAAGAATAATGTTTCCTTTCAATTGTTTAATCTATTCAATATCTACTTTATTCTAACTGTTGCGTGTTCCTTTAATAGTGGGCTGAAAGTGCAGACTGATCAATGATTGTCTGAGCTTTGTGGTTGGACTCTCTCAGCAGATCACAAAGATCACAGGGAGGCACTCTGAGCTCACACTGATTTATTTGTCACCAAAGCACACAAATCAAAGAGTCAACGTCCATCTCACTCTGCTACGTTTGAATCATTTGATCCCATCAATGCATGTTTCCAGAGAAACCACCTGAAAAATAAGCTGTGAGCTGTGTGTTCAATTGATTAATTATTAATGAGAAAAAACATCAAAGAATAAAATATCGTTCTGAAACTAAAAAACAAAAAAGTCAATTGTTTGTATATAAATTCCTGTATTGTCACCGCTTTCTCTACCAAGTAAATGTTATGTTGCTCTTTTTATAAATATGGAAATGATATCAAGAACATCATTAAAATTCATAGTTTTATGTACAAAAGTATCAGAAATTGCAGTAAGATTACTTTTCATGAGGCCCAAAATCCCTGGCGGCGCCCCCTGCTGACTGACATGTGAAACACGTTTGTGATCAGCGAGAGGAAGTCACACACAAAGTCTTCACTTCAGTTTGTAAAACTCAGCTGATGAACCAACATCGTAAACCCTGAGTCCAACATGCAGAGGCTGAGTGAAGGAGGTCTGGACTCTGTGGAGGAGAGTCATGGTGTCAGAGACGCTGTAGAAGGACACAACACCTGCAGGATGATCCAGGTACACTCCCACTCTGGAGGACCGAGGAGCTGAGAGGAGAGCCTTGATGCTGTTGTGCCTAAATATATAACTTTGACTGAAACAATATAAAGCCCAAGATTTGTCATTGAATCCAAATCCACTTTCTTCCCAATCTCCTACTCTGCTGATGTTCTTGTAGGCGACTGCAACACAAACAAATCCTCCTCTGTCTCTGAACTCCACCTCCCAGTAATGACGTCCAGTCAGACTCTCTCTGCTCAGGACCTCACAGAGCTTAATGAATCTGTCTGGATGATCAGGATAAGACTGATGATTCTTCGTCCACGTTGCTCTTCTGTTCCCCTCAGACAATAACAGCCGTGTGTTTGCTGTGTTTGGATCCAGTGTGACGTCACATGAATATCTGAGGAACTCAGCTCTGGTTTCAGGATCTGGATCTGCTGTCAGTAAACCATCCACTTTGGTCAGTGAGATGTTTGTCCACGTGTCCCTCAGAAGCTCCAGTAGCTTCTCTCTGCTCTCTGACACAGCTGCTGTCACGTCCTCAAAGTAGCGGCGAGGACGGATGCGGATGCTGGACGAGTGTGTAGATCCAGCCAGTTGTGACGCTGAGGGGTAATTGTGGAGGAAGTGGCAGTGGTCCTCAGTGTTTGACAGCTGCTGCAGCTCAGCATCTTTGCTCCTCAGCTCAGTGATCTCCTGCTCCAGCTTCTCCTGAAGCTCTTTGACTCGACTCACTTCAGCTTCCTGCTGGGATCTGATCTTCTGCTTCACATCAGAGCTTCTTTTCTCCATCAGACGGATCAGCTGGGTGTAGATCTTCTGGCTGTGCTCCACTGCTTCATCAGCAGAGAAGTTGATGTCCTTCACCTCCTGCTGAAGCACCTTCACGTCTCCCTCTCTGTCCTGGATTCTCTGCTGGATGTTTTGTCGACTCTCCTGCAGCTCCTCCTGCTTCTGTCTTCTCTCTGCTGCAGCCGAGACGATCTTGTGACCTTGATGTTCGTCCACAGAGCAGAGATAACAGATACATTGCTGATCAGAGCGACAGAACATCTCCATCAACTTATCATGCTGAGAGCAGATGTTCTCCAGGAGGTTCTTGGAGGGGTCGACCAGTTGGTGTTTCCTCAATGGAGCGACATCACGGTGAGGTTGGAGGTGAGCGTCGCAGTAAGAAGCCAAACACACCAGACAGGACTTGAGGGCTTTCAGTTTCCTCCCAGTGCAGACGTCACAGGCCACATCTTCAGCTCCAGCGTAGCAGTGATCAGCAGGAGCATCTTGGAGTCCAGTCTTCTTCAGCTCCTCCACCAAAGCTGCTAACATGGTGCTCTTTATCAGCTCAGGCCTCGGTATGAACTCCTTCCTGCACTGAGGGCAGCTGTGGATTCCCTTCTCATCCTCTCCGTCCCAGTGGTCTTTGATACAGCTGAAGCAGTAGCTGTGTCCACAGGAAGTAGTGACCGGATCCTTCAGGAGATCCAGACAGATGGAACAAGAGAAGGTTTCTCTGTCCAGATGAACTGCTCTCTGCGCCATTTCACCTCTCACACACGACGGCTGAGTAACTATCACTTCCTGAGAAATGACTCCAGCTTCACCTGTGTGTTGGTTCCTCCCACCAGCTGACTGTCTGAAGGGGAGGAGCCAGGGAGGGGGAGGGGAGGCAGTCGCTGCAGCTCAGTGTTTGTAACGCCGACAACAGTGCTGAGTAACAATCAAGCATTGTTTTTTCTTGCCTTGATTAAAACAGCATACTTCATCTCTGTGTGTGTAGAGCATATAGATGTGGGTAAGTGTAGCCCAGGTGGAAAAAAACACAATTACATGGGATCAATAAAAGAAGATGTTTATTTTCTTTATCTTATTCGTCTATATTGTTGAAGTGTTGAATCTCCTATTGAATTTGAATGCATCGCTCAGCCCTCAACAGCCAATTAGGGGCTACGCAGGCCCATAGGCGCACACACTGTGTTTATGTATTTACAGTTTTATTCTATTTTAGTTTATTTTCTCTATTCTAATTTGCAGTGTTGTATGGGTCAGTTTTTCCAACCGTGCAGTTTTAATCTGTACAGCACTTTGATCAACCCTAGCTGTTTGAAATGTGCTCTATAAATAAAGTTTGAGTTGAGTTGAGTTGAGGCCACGTTCAGCCTGCCAGCTTGGAGGTGAAGTGAAGGCACGTTGTCTTTCCGGTTCCTTCTGATCTCACCCAGTTGTGTCACGTAAACACAAATAACCTGTGTGAATAACTGGAATATGCTCATGTTCTGGTTTTTAAAAACCTGAATATTCCCCCTGGTTACTCCTTTTATAAGCTGAATATTTGATCCTGTGTACACCTATCAGGATCTCCCCATCAAAAGGAATATGAATTTGTCTTCAGTGCATGTTCTTTTGGCAAGGAATCTTGGTCTTTGGAGTCCAGGAACTACTTGTAAACAGATTATTCCCAATGTGTCAGTAACCGGAATATGGACCTTAACCCCAATATTGACTGCATGTAAGCGTAGTCAGTGACAAATCAAAGAGGTCTGGGTGCTGAAGATTCTCATGTGTGAAGGTCGGCAGCATCGTCACGTCCAAACTGCATCATTTCACTCTCACACACGATCGCGCACTCAGACTGAAGCAGCTCTGTTGGTGCGTCGGCATCTCTACTGAGAGTTGTGAGTCGCTTTCCTTGGGGAAAAAGCACTTTACTAGTGTTTGTTGACGCCTGGTTTCTGGAGTTTCTGACAAAGTTCCTCTCCTTTGTTTCCTCTTTGCAGCGTGCAGGACTTATTGTGATGGGGTCACGGCGTGATTTGTGGAAAAGTCAAACTCACGAAAACATGACGCTCAGTGGGTCGACATAAGCGGTGACCTTCCACCTGACTGCCATTTAGTATCTTAACATATTCGAGTATTTTTAATTGCTATTCCGGAAGAGTGGGGAACCTTTTACAGACCTTTGGGCCTCCTTTCCAAACTGACATAAAAATGAAATACATGAATAAATCAATAAAGCTCAGCAGAGGGAATTTTGCAGCAGCACCACATCTGCAAAGCTATGACAGCAACAATATTCTGAAACCATTCGTGGAAGTTTGTTTATATCCAAGAACAGAAAGCATCTCATACATTCAAAGAAAAAAAAAAAAAAACTGTTCAGAACATGAAGGCCTGAGCTGTTTTACTCGCTACATATGGATCATCTCATACAGCGCATGATTGTGGCTAATTGTACTCTAGTGCAATAGGAGATGGTATGCAAACATTCCAGTCAAGGCGGAAAAACCGGTAGAATGTGTTTGTTTTGGCCGGCGTGGCTACCAGATTGGCAGAGATCACTTACATACCAGACGTCATCAAGATGTTTCATCTCTGTGTGCAGCAGAGATGTGGGTATGTGAGTGTGAGACGTCAAATGAATAACATGACAAACTAACGAGACTCTGAATTTGGCCAAACAGCGGAGAGAGGGGAAGTTGCCCCACAAGGCCACCTGGGGAATTGCACCCCAGGAATGCACGCTGACCAGTCGATGTTTCCTGATAGGTCACACAGATTTGCTACACCAGAGAGGACGAGAGACGGACTTCCAAACATAACAATATTTTATCTATTAAGAGGTATTATATTTGAAATTACAAGACCTGAAACAAAATTAAAAGACAGCTCGTGTGTGAGATACAGCAGGTTATACAATTTACACACACACACACACGCAAACAGAAAAGAACATATCTATTGACTAATTGGATGACTAAAACCAACTACAAATGTAGAAACACTCAAGTAACAAGATGATGAAACAAAACAAACTTAAAGGGATAGTTTGGATTTTTTGACACAAAGTTGTATGAGATCCTCACCATCAGTGTGGTTCATCAGCAGTGACTTTTCTCCCACTGCGTCCTGTGAGCGACGTTCCGGCCCGGTCACTGCTGATGAACCACACCGATGATGAGGATCTCATACAACTTCAAAACTATCCCTTTAACTCCAAAACTCAGGACCAGGAGTCGCACCTGGACACCACACAGCTGAATAATGAACCAAATAAACAACAAACGAAGATAATCTCCCTCAAGGAATAACACAAATAAACTAAAAGAAAGAAATGAGTCCAAAACAGGAGTCCAGCTGTCGGCCCACGTCAACGGGCCGCGCAACGCAGCCTCACACAGAGCGCAGGAGGAGGAGAGGAGGAGCAAAGTGTGGCTTCAACAGCTGCAGCCGCAAAGAAACTAGGGCCACATTAAAGGTCACCTCCGAGAAAAATTCATTCTCTGAAGCTTTTCCAACAGTCATGTGTGTCCCCGTAGCAGGAGCACGAGGTCCAAAAATGAAGAAATTCTGTCCCCTCATTGACTTGCTTTCTCCACGTTTCACCCACTGTGAGCTGAAAGGAGCGGATGTGAGAGTTGGAGACTTGTGAGGTGGAAGTCTCTGTCCACTCCCCCCGGCTGTAGTGGAGGCTGCTGTCCACCAGCCCCCCACAGAGGAGGAGCCTCACTATTAGCTGCAGCTAGCCTTAGCTACATGCTAGCAGCTGAAACAACACATATCAACTAAATAAGAGATTTAGAAAAAAAACGACCTTTCTGAAACGTCCTGCTGCAGCCGCAGAATCTGAACATGTTGGGGAACGAGAACCTCTACTTCTGGGTCCCATTTAGGGTTGCCAACCGTCCTTGAAAAACGGAATCATCCCGTATTTAGAAACAAAAGCACCCGTCCTGTATTGAGCTGAAAAGGGACGCACTTTGTCCCGTATTACCGTGAGAGTCAAAAAATAGTCAGTAAAATGCCAATTGAAAATGAATAACAGGGTGCTTTATATGAACATTTACGGTAAACTTGTTCCAAGGCCCCGTCCTGCTCTGTGACCAATGAGCTGACAGCATATTCACACACGAGTATGACGATACAGAATACGCTCATCCCATTGGTCGAGGTGCTGTCGCTCGCAGAGAAGATAGCGGAAGACAACAAAGAAAGATTATGATATGGTATATAAAGAACTTTTGTTTTTTTTAAAATAGGGAAAGTAGCAAGTGCAATGGATGTCAGCATTGTATGGACAAAGATATAACATTATTTTTTTCGAGTACAATTGATAGACGAGTACATTGAATAGATAAATAATACATGCAGTTAATACCAGCCTGTGATAAATGAGGCACTTTACCATCTATTTCGCGGGAAGCGTGAGCGCGGTTTCTATGGGAACCCACATAGCGTGGGCTCTCACTGGCCAAACAGGCTTCCTCTCTTACTGGTTTGATTAATTATCTATCTTTACATACATATTGTGAAAAAAGTGTGAAAATACACGTACAAACACAACCTAAAATCAAATAATGAATGGTATGACTATGATACATACTAGTGCTGTCACTGTTATTAACGCGATATTTTTTTATTGCGAGATTAACGCTCTTTGTGACCTTGTGAACTTGTAGTTTTTTCATAAACTGTGGCCACTGCTAGTAACGTTAGAAAAACTACAGGATCCAGCTGTAAACCGGAGGCAAAACATTTTTCACCCGTTTTTTCTGTTCACACTAGAAATAAAATGACATGAAAAAAACAAAACCACACCACATTACCTAAATAACCTAAGCAAAATGATTACAAAAAAATATCTAAACTAAATCAGTGAATTAATAAATCAATAAATCAATAACCTGAAACCACATACATACATACGTACACAAATGAATTTTTTTAAACAGTCTCCAAATGTTAATCCTTCATTCTCTGCTGGACTCTGGGTGACACCTTGATGAAACTTGAAGTTTGTAAAAACAGACAGATGATAAACTCTGAATCACTTCATCCAGATCAAAGCTTTTGCTTGTTTTAATTTCTCTTCTAAATGTAAAGTAACTGTTGTGATGACCGTGTCAGACTATTTGACTTATCTGTTTCTGTCAGCGTTTGTTTTCTTTAATCCAGTGTTTGTGTCAGTGTTGAGCAAAGCAGGAGAGAATGACTCCACACGTCACATAAAACATGTGTTTGGTGGTGACATGAAATCTGAACATGTTCACCTAAAAAGAGCGACTCCCCATGATGGAGGAATCTGCACAAGCTTCCTGATTGTTGGCTCTTGTCTTACTTTCAGTGAAGCACTTACACAGAATGAGAAGTCTGTTTGAGAATGAGCCAAACCATCGAGGAAGAAGCTGAAAGAAGTGAGGAGAAGAGAGAGTGAAGGGTCTCTGCGAGGCCACCAGATGTCACTCTTTCTCCAAAAAAAGGAAATGGCGTCGGTTTGGTTTTCTTTGAAGCATAAGATGACACAGTAGCTCTTATAATGTAATCTGATGCCGTCAGGGTCAATCAGTTCATTTGCAGGTGTTGCCAGTTGGTGAAAGTGAGGCTGTTGAATCCTGTTGTTAAATGTGCTCTCAGTTGAGCAGGTTGTCTGGAGAGGGGGCGTGGTTGACAGGTAACAGCTGCTGCTAATCAATAAATGACAGCTCGCCCCTGTTCAATCAGTGTGTGAGTGCCGGACAAACGTAACCGATGGCTCAACTGGAAACAAAGCAATGCAAAATGTTGGTGTTGAACCTCCATTAATCCTTTGATTAATGGAAAGTGGCTTCAATAGTGAAAATGAAAAATAATTTTGGCACATCGAAGCCTCCTGCTGAAGGGAGGTGAAATATTTGCTCACTCGTACCTTCAGACAGGCTGCAGGTGAAGACGTCTAAAAACTGCTGAGTCTGTCAGACACGTGAGAGCTTCACTGGATCACACGACTCCTGTGTTTCATCATCTGACTTCTTGCTTGAACCAGCAGTTGTCACCGTGGGTGATGCATTGAAAAGACTTTGTGACTTGTAACTTCTATGAGAAGTTGTCAACTAGATATTTTCCATGTGTTAAATGTAGGATAGTTTGTCCTGCCTGTTTCCTTCTGCCCCCCCCCCCCCAAATACACACACACACACACACACAGGAGACAGTATTTTCCCCCACCCGCATCCTGCTCCTAATTGGCTCTGACCCTGATGGCAACGATTACTAGCCAATCAAAGGCAGAGCAGGGAAATCTGTTTTTTGGGGTTTGGAAAAGTTATGTTTAAATGAAAATAAGTGCGACTGATGGTGGACTGGAGGAGAGTTTTTGAGTAACAATGTCCGGGACAAAGTGGGCAAAATATGGGAGGAAATATAACAAAGACTGGGAGAAAGATAAAGGAGTAAAGGAATGGATTCATCTATTTTCTAATGTTAAATAATGTAATTGATTATAAACCCTGCAAACAGTTGATTTATTTTTCTCTCCCTGGAACCTGGGGGGCTCCGTAGCAAAAGGCTCTTGCTTTGTCACTTCTCTGAGTTCAGTTTCTACTTCCTGCTTCCTGTTCAATGCCGTTTTCACTCCTCTGTTGATTCCGTGCA
>CAESWR010001714.1:0-12916 GCA_903171835.1 Mullus surmuletus
TCATTACAAGTGAAGCATCGAGCGGCAAGGGCTCCCCCTTCAGGCCTGTAGGCAAAACTAATCGATTATCGAAAACACAACACACAACACTTAACCTCACTGCACTGTTATGAGCTTTCTGCCTTTTAACATGTACTTTTAAACACATTTAATCCATGAACACATATTTTGAATATCTTAAATGAATTATGAGTTTCTAACCCTTTTTAATATCATTTTAACATGTCAAATAATTGTAATGAACTGTTTTACCTCTTTTTAATCTAATTTCACTAACATATTTATTACTATTTATTTATTTATTCTGTCTTTTAACCACACAATCACTCACACATGAATTCACACTATCACACACTCCCCTGCAAAATTAGATGTTGTCCCGACATCACATTACTCTCGGGTTGAAGATTCAAAAGCTGTACTGATACAATACTGATGCCTTTACTGTCTCTTGAATATAATATCAACTCAATAACATTTTTGACATGACAATAAATCTGGATGTACTACCCAAGCAAACTTTCACTTAGTGATTCTCTCTCTTTAACCCAATAGTGTCTCTTTGTGCTTAACAGTTAAACAGTTTTATGTTTAATATTCTTGCATAAATACAGGCTGTTATAACTGGAATGGATTTGCCCACATTGTCATTGGTTGAACTTCTATGTATGGTCTGGGCTGGTACTGGTTAAACATGCGATCTGCCTGTACTGTACTGTAACATGCTGGAGTCCCAAGTTGGTCATAAGTGAACATTTTTGGAGCTCTCCTTTCTCTCCTCGACCGCTGATCTCTTGGTTCTTCCTCGTCAAGAGTCTCACTGTTTGTTGGATGAGGGGAGGATGGCACTTCCTCTTCCTCCATCACCTCATCTGGTTGTCCCTCACCGTGTGACTCAATACTTTGTGTTTCAATGTTTTCCTGATTTCTGTGCTCATCCATCTCATGTGCCTCCTCAAGTTCTCACTCTGTGTTGATCACCTGTTTTTCCAGTTCATAGTCCTCTGGTAGGTCAGCATGGATGATGTCTCTCCCTCCTTCCGGTGCACAGGTTGGTCTCACGTTAGGATGTACAGAAGGCTCAAAGAAGAATCCATCCTCCTCTTCCTCATCCTCTTCCTCCAAGTCTGTGCCTGTGACAGGAGTAACCAATGTGTTTTTCTTTCTTTTAGGCTTTGTCTGGAGATCTGTTTCCAATGGTAAGTGGTCACATGGTAACAATAGATTTCGATGTAGTACTCTTGATCTTCCTCTTCCCTGTTCTGGCTTCACCTCATACACTGGGATTCCCTCGCCCATCTGACGAAGCACTACATGAACACTATCCTCCCAGTGGTTGCGAAGCTTCCCGGTGCCACCTCTGGGGGTCAGATTCCTGACCAGGACACGGTCCACTGGGCACAGGAGTGAACTTCGCACTTTACCATCATAGTTCCGCTTGTTTCTCTCTGTCGCTTTTCTCACGTTCTCTCTTACTATGTCATAAGCTTGCTGCATTTCCTGTCTCCATTTGTCCACGTATGTCTTATGATCTATGTTCCCACTTTCAGAGTCAAGACCAAACATGATGTCAACTGGTAACCGTGGTGACCTCCCAAACAGTAAATAGAAAGGCGAGAAACCTGTCACTTCTGATCTGGTACAGTTGTATGCATGTATGAGTTTGTTGAGTGAACCTTTCCAGTTTGTCTTCTCCTTTTCAGTGAGTGTTTTGAGCATCTGCAGGATTTTGTGATTGAAACGTTCCACCTGCCCATTTCCTTGGGGGTGGTACGGTGTCGTCCTTGAGCCTAAAACACCGCAATGTCTCTTTAACTGTGCAAAAAGTTGGTTTTCAAACTCACCACCTTGATCATGGTGAAACCGGGCTGGGAGTCCAAACTTTAAAACATAGTCATTAAAAATCTTGTCCGCCACTGTTTTTGCAGATTTCGAGCAGGTCGGATAAGCTTGGGTGAAGCGGGTAAAATGATCAGCAATGACCAATATATACTGCTGCCCGCCTGGACACTTATCTAGGTGAAGAAAATCAATTGACACTAGTTCAAAAGGCTGTGTAGTGACAATATTCACCAGTGGGGCTCTTGTTCCTCTGGGTGGTGTCTTTTGCTTCAAGCAGGTACATGTTCTGGTGACATAATGTTCAATTTCTTTTTGCATGTATGGCCAGAAAAATCTCTCTCTGATGAGTGATGTTGTTCGGTCGATGCCCTGATGGCCCATCTCATCATGCAACTGTTTCATAACTGTGGCCTTATACTGCTCAGATAAAACCAGCTGAGTGTTATTTGCTGTCTTACGATAGAGGATGTCGTTCTCGTCTAAATGCAGTTTCTCCCAGCTACGTACAAGACACTTACTCTGATCACTCAGGGCTCTTAGTTCACGTGCTGATGGTTTTGTGTCTGTAAGTTTTGTAAGTTTGGGCTAATGTGCTGGTCATTTCGTTGCGCTTGCCGGACATCAGCTGTTGAGAGTGATGCTAACCTGTCTTCACAGTCAGTGGTGCACAACAAGGGTGACGTGATCACTGTGCAGGCCCAGGGTGAGACGTCTTGGGTCTGAATGGCTTGAGTTGTTGCTGCCACACATTCAGATGAGAGCTCCTCTGTACATTGACTCATCATTGTTTCTATGTCCACAGGCATCCTGGACAAGCTGTCCGCGTCCACATTCTCTCTGCCTGGACGGTAGCGAATGGTGAAATGGAAGTCTGCGAGTTCCGCCACCCACCTGTGTCCGGTGGCGTTGAGCTTAGCGCTGGAGAGCACATAGGTCAAAGGGTTATTGTCACTAAATACAGTAAATGTGGGGGCATAGTACAAATAATCTCTAAATTTTTCCATGACTGCCCATTTTAATGCCAAGAATTCTAATTTACCCGAATGTAAATGGTAGTTCTGTTCTGCTGTAGTCAGTGTCCTTGACCCATAAGCTATTACACAAAGTTTTCCCTCTTGATGTTGATACAGTACGGCCCCAAGTCCCTGGTTTGAAGCGTCAGTATGTAAAACAAATGGTTTTGCAAAATCTGGGAACCCTAACACTGGCGGCTCGACCAGACAGTCTATTAACTGTTCAAGTATAGCTTGATGTCTGTCAGTCCATACAATTGGTGTATGTGAGGGCACACCTTTGTCTTTACTTTTTGCATGTTTTGTGTCTTTACTTTTTACATGTCTTGTGTTTGTGTTGGCCCTGTTCTGCGTCTCCTTGTCACTGTCTGGTGTTCTTTTTAACAGATTGTAAAGTGGCCCTGCAATCCTAGAGAAATCTTTTATGTACTGTCTGTAATAACTTAATAAACCCATTATTGCTCTTAGCTGCCCCACTGTACTAGGTCTCTTATCTTTCAATGATCTCACAGCTTCTGTATCAGCTGGGTCTATTTTGCTACCTTCAGCTGTGACAATTCTCCCTAGGTAACGAACCTCACGCCTGAATAACTCACATTTTCTGGGTTTCAGTTTTATCCCGTGCTCTCTCAGTCTTTGCAGCACCTGTTTCACATGACTCACATGGCTCTCAAATGATTGGCTGTACACCAATGTGTCATCCAGGTATGGCACACAAATATTGTCCCGCAGATCCCCTAGACATTCTTCCATACAACGTTGGAACGCCGCTGGGGCGTTCATCAGTCCAAACGGGATTCTTAACCATTCATAAAGGCCCCACGGAGTCACAAATGCAGTCAGGGGTCGGCTAGCCTCGTCCATAAAACCTTGATGATATGCCTTCCCCTGGTCTAATACTGAAAACCAGCTGTTTCCCCCGAGGCCATCAAGAATATCCTGCACTCTCGGGATTGGTTGTCGGTCAGGGTGAGTTTTCCTATTTAATTCTCTGTAATCTATACAAAGACGAAGGCTACCGTCCTTTTTTCTAACACACACTACTGGCGAGGCATAGGATGAGTCAGATTTTTGAACCCAGCCCTGTGCAATGAGTTTGTGGAGGTAGTCTTTTATCTCTTTGTCGCTATGGCTTTGGGACAGACAGGTAAGTGCGTGCTACTGGATCCATATCTTTCAGGGAAATGCTCATTTTCAGTGTTGGGATATTTCCAATGTCATCATCAGATTTTGCGAATGAAGCACACTCCTCACGCAGCATCTTCTGCACCTCTACTCTCTCTGCCAGACTGAGGTGACTTAAATCAGCAGGTGGATCCCACACACTCTCATTCAGTCTCTCATTGCCAGTCTCGACCTCATTCACTGACACTGTAGGAGGTGGGATGCATTTTTCAAAAACATTTGCTGGATACAGGGCTTGCACTTGATTTAAGGTACCCACCACGGTTTTTCCTGACAATGTGATATCATGATCTGTGGGGTTTTGAACATCCAGTACAATGTAAGGTGGGGCTCTGCTCTTTAGAGTTACCAGAGTCTCACAGAATTCAAGTCCTTCACCCTACTGAGGGTTCACATCTGGCTCAAAAAGAAGTGTGACATCTCTTTTTTGAGGGCGTGTCTTTACTTTGCATTCAATCTGAACTGAGGTGTGCTTTGGGATGTTGACTCTTTCTTTTGTTGTCTTTACAACATAATCACAAGATGTTTCAGCACTCACTAAATCTATGAAAACTGGGACACTTGCCTTTCCTAAGCTAGGGAATGTAGCTTTAAGGAGCACGTGTAACTGTTCTCTGCTTGTTTGTTCTGGGTGATTTATAGCTGTTGTCACTATTCTCTCGATAACATTATAGCCTATTATGGGCTGGGGGAGATGTTGACCCTTCATAACTAGCATAGGAACCACAACTTCCTCCGCAACAGCGCCCCCTGCAGCTAGTTCAAAAGTGGTCTCTATCCAGCCTATGTAAGGCATATCCTGACCATTAGCGGCTGCTATTCTTAAATCATCAGGCCCATCAATTAATTCAGACACATTTCTCATTTTTTCAGTAGGTAAGTATGTTTTTTTCCATTTCTCATCTACTATAGAAACTTGGGATCCAGTGTCCCATAATGCCTGAGTCTTGGAACCCTGAATGTAGCAGTCAATGACACAGCGTTTTCCTACAAGATCAACTAGCTGAGGCTGCCTGTCTTTTCTTGCTGTGTGACTAATGTGTACTTTAGGATGGTTCTCAGATCTACAATGTTTCTTATGTTTAGACCAATGTTGTGCTTGACAAATCTTTGAGCAGTAGGTGCCCTTCTTACAGGATGAACATACTCTCAGTTCCTGACACTTTGCAGAGACACCACAGCGCAAACAGTTCTGTTGGGACCCTTTAGCACTCCTGGTTACTCCCTGTCCCGTGGGGGTAACCGTTGTTCGTTTAAATGTCGCTCTGGCCTTGTCTCCCTGAATCTACACCCTGCAAGGTAGTGTTCTTCACTGCCACATCTGTAACAATGAGTACAGTACTCTACACTGTTTTGTTGACAGCCAACACATTTTCTCTGCCGGACACGTGGGGATGGGTTATAGTAACGCTGTCTTGCAAACCCTTGCTGGTATGGTGCCGTGTGACCTCTCACTCCTGGCCCTGGGGGAGGCCAGCGGTTTGGAGATGGCTGCTGGAACTGAGGGGCAGGGGTATACTCTTGCATGACTGGTGGAGATGGGGTTTGCACTGGCATGGGAGAGGGCTGTCGAATTGACTCTTTAATCTGTGCCACTTCAGCACTCAGTGTTTTCAATAATGCCATATCTGAGCGCATTGCTTTAAGTTCATTCAGTACATCTGGTTGCATCTTGCCTGGATTGTCTCTGTTTGGTTCTTTGTTTTTCCTTTCCAGGATTGGATCATCGGACTGAGCTGCATGAACAGTAGCTGAGGGTTGCTGTGTTATCTGCCTTCTTTTATTCTGTCTCTCAGTCTCGTTTGCACAGGCAATGTTTAGTTTTTCGAGGAGCAGTTCATCACTACAGGTTTGTTGTTGTAGGTATGGGAGGAGGTCATCCCTGATGCTCTCATTCTGTAAGCCAGTGAGGACGGTGTGGAGGAACATGCTCTGCACAAGGACGGGATCATATCTTAAGGCTGATTGCTGAATCTTGGGAGGCAAATAGAATTTTTTGTCTTAAGTCAAGGGCTCTAATCGCAAAGTTTTGTGGGCTCTCCTTGCTACCCTGCGCTTCTGAGGTTAACTCTTTGTACAACTCTGTGGCCCCTTTTTCCTGATAATGGAAGCGAAGGATTCGCCTAAGTGTGGGTAAGGTCAAATCTGCTTTCCCTTCTAGGTAGCTGCGGAGCTGTAAACCTGGTGCAATAGCTCTAATCACAGCATCAACTATTTCTACCTCAGTGTACCCCTTATTTATGCCTTGTTCAATTTGGTGGGCTAAACTGGAGAAACTGAGTTTATCTTTCTGACCTGGTTCGCCAACCTGACCGGAGATCTTAAATTCCCTGCCCCACTGCGAGGGGAAACGTCCCTGTGGCATCCGCTGCAGGGTAAAACCCTGATCTTGGCTAGCACTAGCCCCACCCGCACATTCAGATTCCTGACTCCCATCTTTCTGTAATGATAGCTTAAAAGCTAAGGTGACTGCTTCTAGCTCCCTTTTTAACCTTTGCTCTTCTGAGACCTGAGATGCCTGTTCCTGAATTTCTGTCTGTGCTTCACCTGAACCTGTTTGGTTTGATATGTTAGCTTGAGCAGACTCTTGTAATTCACTGATTTTCTCCTTCAACTTTAACAGCTCTGCCGTGCCCTCATCTTCTAATTCGTGCACCTCATCTCTGTTAAGGTACTGTCCGATATGTGCAATGAAAAAGGAGCGTGTTTGCTTAGATACATCTAGCTGTCTCAACTCCTTTATGTCAATGTCACAGCAAATCTCTGAGAGCTTCTTTTGTCAAAGTATAGAGTGTTCCTATAACTTCAAGTTTCAAGTCCTCTATTGCTGACGAATCCATTTTTGTTGATAGTTGTTTCTGTGTATGCGCCACTTATCTCCTTTGTTATTGTTCTTTCAACGCCTTTTTACGTCCTCTTACTGTAGCTGGTCCCCTGTAGGCTGATGCTGAATGTCCATTGGCCGGTGTCGTAGTTCCTCGCACTGTCGTTGGCTGCCAGACGTCGTTGCCGTTGTCTCCCTGCTGCCCCGGAGCAGTGCCTGCTGTTGGTGGTCTCCTGCTCACCGCTACCAGGCCTGCTGGACGCTGCCAAACCGCCGCACACCGTTGTCGCTGAACCACCGCCGCTGAACCGCTACACTCAGCCGCCGCCGAACCGCGCACACTCTGCGTCGTTGTTGATGTGGGTAGGGATGAATAGTGAGAGGGCAGTCACCGTCTAGCAAACTCGCCCTGGTCACTTTCAATCCCAGCGGTGCCTCCAAATGTAGTGTCCTCTCTGAAGAGGGAAATGTAAATGAAGAGACAGGACACGGCTGAACCCTTTGCCAGCTTCATTACAAGTGAAAAAAACACAATATATGCATTTTACATTCTCATGTATTCATTAATACACAACACTACACGAGAATAACCTTACTGATAAGTGATAATGTACACATACACAGTATTCTCTCAGACTTTTAACACACGCACACACAGTGTTTACTCAGACCTGAGAATCTGCTCCGGAAGCCACAGGTGGCTAGTTAGCTTAGCTACTGCTACTCGACAATGCTACACCAGCGATACACAACCAAAGATACAGAATAACACTTTCAGCGACTCTCTACTTTCCGTCCGGGCACTCATGGATTATATACAAAATATACCTACGACCACGTTACACAATTACCATGTTTATCGTACCTGAAGAGGGAAATGTAAATGAAGAGACAGGACACGGCTGAACCCTTTGCCAGCTTCATTACAAGTGAAGCATCGAGCGGCAAGGGCTCCCCCTTCAGGCCTGTAGGCAAAACTAATCGATCATCGAAAACACAACACACAACACTTAACCTCACTGCACTGTTATGAGCTTTCTGCCTTTTAACATGTACTTTTAAACACATTAAATCCATGAACACATATTTTGAATATCTTAAATGAATTATGAGTTTCTAACCCTTTTTAATATCATTTTAACATGTCAAATAATTGTAATGAACTGTTTTACCTCTTTTTAATCTAATTTCACTAACATATTTATTACTATTTATTTATTTATTCTGTCTTTTAACCACACAATCACTCACACATGAATTCACACTATCACACCAGGTCCACCTGGCACAATTGAAAGTCCTTCTAAAATCCTACAATCAAAGAGTAAGGGAGGCAAGAAGCGAATATTTCTCTAATCTAATCAAGGCGAACAAAAATAATGCTAGATTCTTATTCAATACCGTGGACCACCTTCTTAACCCAACTGTTTGCACTGAGCCTGCTGCCTCCAAAGAGGAATGTCTCAGGTTTCTCAACTTCTTCAATGATAAGGTAAGTAACATCCGAACTTCTATTTCTGCTCCTTTCATGTCAAACGTTGCGTCCTCAACGTGTGAAGAGTACGCGCTCTGTCCTCACTCCACTCTGGATCATTTCAGGCCTGTTTCTGCGGGTGAGTTTATGGATGTTGTTTCACACATGAAGCCCTCTTTCTGTCCTGATGATGTAATGCCTGCCAAATTTTTAATCCAAGTGCTTGATGTTGTTGCTCCTCATCTTCTGTCCATAATTAATTGCTCTCTGTCCTCTGGTCATGTCCCTGACTCATTCAAGATTGCCTGCATTCACCCCCTCCTTAAAAAAACGGGTCTTGATCCCTCATCCTGTACCAACTACAGGCCGATCTCCAAACTCCCATTTATCTCAAAAATTCTAGAAAAGTTAGTTTATTCACAGCTGCTTGCAGCCTTAAATAATAACCAGCT
The DNA here is from genome assembly GCA_903171835.1 of Mullus surmuletus. NCBI lineage: Eukaryota > Metazoa > Chordata > Actinopteri > Syngnathiformes > Mullidae > Mullus > Mullus surmuletus. Next base: position 8,791 of record CAESWR010001714.1, read on the forward strand.
ATTAGAAACATTTCAATCTGGTTTCCGTAAACATCACAGCACAGAGACTGCCCTGTTGAAGGTTACTAATGACCTGCTGATAAATGCTGATGTTGGTGATGTCTCTGTTCTTGTGCTACTGGACTTAACTGCAGCTTTTGACACTGTTGACCACACCATCCTGATCAACAGACTCTGGCGGTGGTGTGGCATATCTGGGACGGTTCCCCTCCTACCTGACAACCCGATCTAACTATGTATCTATAGGTGAACATAGTTCCCCTCCTTTCCCCCTGAACTGTGGCGTGCCCCAAGGGTCAATTTTAGGCCCAATACTTTTTTCCATCTATATGCTACCATTAGGCAACATTATCCACAAACATGGCATCTCCTTTCATTGCTATGCGGATGACACTCAACTATATCTGCCAGTGAAACCTAACAACATCACTGTGCTGTCCCGCCTAGCTGACTGTCTAACTGACATCAAAACATGGATGTCAAGAAATTTCCTCCAGCTGAACTCTGACAAAACAGAGATCCTTATCAAAGGTCCTGAGCACCAGCGTTCTCGGATGGAGTTGTCTTTGGGCCCTCTATCCGAGAATGTTAAACCTGTCTCCAGGAATCTTGGTGTTTTATTTGACTCAAACTTGACCTTTGAGAACCACGTCAGCAGGCTGGTCCAGACCTGCTTCTGCCACCTCAGGAATCTTTACAGAATGAGATCCATGTTAAGCTCTAAAGACTGTGAAATCATTATCCATGCCATCATTTCATCTCGTCCTCAGTAGACTCCAGTTGGTCCAGAATGCAGCCGCAAGGCTGCTAACTGTAACAAGGAAAAGGGAGCACATCACTCCCATCTTAGCCTCCCTCCACTGGCTGCCAGTCACTTTCAGAATAGACTTCAAAATTCTATTGACAACCTTCAAGGCACTTCATGGCCTTGCCCCTACCTACATTGTAGTTATTAGCCCCATATGTGCCCACCCGCAACCTGAGGTCCTCTAGCAGTAACCTGCTGGCCGTCCCTAAATCAAGGTTGAGGACCCGGGGAGATGCCGCTTTCGCCGTCCGGGCTCCTCGCCTGTGGAATAAGCTGCCTGAGGAGCTCAGACTGGCGAACTCGCTGTCCTCCTTTAAAACCCAGCTAAAAACTCACCTCTATCGCCTGGCTTTTGAGTCTCTTCTATGATCCTGCTTACCTTACCTGTCTCCTGTCCTCCATCTGCAGTGTTTGTTTTTTGTAATTGTCTGTCTGCTAATCTGACCGGTCTAAGCAGATGACCGCCCACGCTGAGTCGTGGATCTGCCCAAGGTTTCTTCCCAATAGGGAGTTTTTCCTTGCCCCAGTCACTTTGGTGGGACATGTTGGGTTTAGTTTTATATGTGCCTCTGTTTTGTGTGTCTCGGCACTTCACTTGCATATGTCCATGTAAAGCACTTTGTAACCTTGTTTTGAAAAGTGCTCTACAATTTTTTTTTATTATTATCATTTTATTAAGTAAAAGTAGAAAGTAGTCATCCAAATAATTACTTGAGTAAGAGTAAAAAAGTACTTGGTGAAAAAACTACTCAAGTAATGAGTAATTGTTGGGTAACATCTGATTTATTTGTTAATGAGCATTCAATCAGACAAAATTACAGACAGTAGAGTACGTTTATCCCATCAATAAAATAATACAGTAAAATAAATAAATTAAATTGATAAATAAATAGATATAAATAATAAAATAGTACCTTAAAATAAAATAATCTTTGGGTAAATTCAAGTACCTCAATAAAAATAAAATCAATGAAATAATAAAGTACATTAAAAATTTCAATATTTACAAAATAAATTACAGTAACACAAATTTCCGACCCTTTCTACTTTTTAACCTGGCTCAGCAGGCAGGACTAGAATAAGACAGCCCATAAACTGTCTTATAAATAAATTAAATTCATTATCACAGGAAGAGGAGGACTTGCGTTTTCTGTGGGCCTCCATTATGTCTGTGTGCTTGGAGAGTTTGTTGGGGTGAACCATCTGTGGATAAACATATCATAGAATAGACTCACGTAACCTAAAGGCGGGTACACACTACAGGATAATCGGGCCGATTTTTGTCCCAATTTCCCCCTTACGATCAAAGCCAGCAAAGGCCCAATTTGCTGATGTTTGCAAAGGACATGGTGTCTGATCTTCCTGTGGTGTGGGGTGTGTGAAGAGTGATTTTGTCCGGTCAGATCCGCTCGGAAGGCGTCGGAAGGAGAGATCGTAAATAACGAACATGTTTAATATTCGCGACTAGAAATCCTGTGGTGTGTGGGGCGTTCCGATTGGAGCCAAGCACGCACAGTCCCTGTCAGCCTTTTATTTACCTGTTGCCATGGTGACTCGCACTCCCGGTCCAGAGTGCACAGCGCTGCTCTCGAAGCTATTTGTAATACCTATTGACCAGAATATAGGACGAGTTTTTTTTAGGCCAGGGTCTCCTTGTCCTTGTCTGCATTGCCAAACAGTAAATCTGCCATTTGCGTCTGCAGACAGTCAGCAGGAGGTCAACTTGAACGCGCCTATTGAGTATGGTCACGTGACGACGAGACTGCACGGCGAGGGCTGCGTTTCATTGGTTAAACACAGTTACGTGATAGATCTTTGAGCGTAAGTCTGTCTCTGTCAAAAAAGTAGAGATACTCGATAGCTTAAAGCTTTATCATCTGATAAAAGTAACGAGCTCAGTATCTCATAATGTAGCGGAGTAAGAGCACTGTTTCTTCCTCATAACTCTACTCAAGTAAAAGTAAGAAGTATAGTGATAGTGTTTTTTTTTTCAAAAACGTACTCAAGTAAATTTACTTTACTTAAGTATTGCACTTACATTACTACCCACCTCTGGCCTTAGCTACACGCTAGCAACTGAAACTACACATATCAACTAAATAAGAGATTTTGGGGGGAAAAATGAACCAAATGTAACCTTGGTAAAAAAAAAAAAGGTTAAATAAATAAAAAATAAATAAACATATAACTTGAATAAATAGACAATTTGATTTATAATTGTTTTATTTCGTTTCTTTTCTTTTTATTTTATTAGTCAGATGTGAGAATTTACGAAAGATTTTCGTATATGACTTTGCATTTGTGGTGTTCTTCAATTTTGTCTTTATGGTGTACTAATATCTGTCGTAGTTTTGTATGTGGTTTGATCGCTGTATTGATGTTGAATTTTTTCATGGTTTCAGGTCAAATCTCTATCAGTTCAAGTTCAAAATTTCAATTGGTATTATTTTAACGCAACAGAATATATTTTTAACAAATAACTGACAATCTGTATTAGACTGCTTAATTTGAACCAAAATGGCAAGTTAAACATGCAACATCCTACGTATCAACAATAGAGCTACACATCAAAACATTCTCATCCTTCCAAACACACAAAACATACTTCAATCACACATTATCATCATAAAGTCGTTGGCGGCCATTAAATGAGCCATTTGATGTGTGAATGCACATATAAAGTAAAGCCAATTAAACACCGTGTGTAACACGAATCAAGGACCACATATAACAATTTTGCCCCCACACACTATCGGCGATAAACGTCAGCAGGAACTAATGTGTCAGCAGCCACTAATGTGTCAGCAGCCAAAAACATCTGAGTGAGTCGCTCCGGTCCCTCCACCGAACGACGCCAACGCCCGAGTCTCGGCTCAACTCTTTCGCCGCCGTCATTTTTGCTGTGTCCCAAATCGCATACTTCCATACTCAATGCTTAAAATGTTGAGTATGCGAGCTCAAAATGAGGCTGGATAGTATGGGAGAAATTGAGTATGCGAAAGTACCCGTATGACGTACTCAAACCGGTCAGGATTTTGAGTATGTGACTGTGGACACTGAGCGCACTCATTCCATCGGCAGTCAGCTGTGCTGCGAGTCCATCCACAGTGGACGTGACTGCTCTTTACAAACGTAAGTTATAAATGTTGTCTTTCACACTTTCTTTCCACCAAGCACCACCAGTTGGTGTCATTTTGAGTATATTTGTGGTGTTTTTCATTTTTACCGTGAACGGTATCGCGAATGCTAATGCTAGTTAGCTAACAGCTGCTGGGCTCCAAAGCGTGACCCCGAAGAACCGGCAAATAAAAACCAGCT
>CAESWR010001714.1:13432-39975 GCA_903171835.1 Mullus surmuletus
GCTAGCATGTAGCTAAGACTAGCTTTGGCTAACAGTAAGTCTCATCTTCTGTGGGGGGCTGGTGGACAGCAGCCTCCACTACAGCCGGGGGAGTGGACAGAGACTCCCACCTCACAAGTCTCCAACGCTCACATCTGCTCCTTTCAGCTCATAGCGGGCAAAAGGTGGAAGAAGCAAGTAAATGTGGTGACAGATTTTTTCGTTTCTGGGCCTCATACTCATGCTACGGGGACACATATGACTGTTAGAAAACCTTCAGAAAATGAATTGGGCTCAGACGATGACCTTTAAGAAGTCTTTGTATTTGCAAAAAGCATCTGATAGAAGTACAGTTTAGCAGTTTTCCCTCATCTTTAAGGTAAGGTAAAATGCTTTTATTGTCACAGTACAGGTAATGTACAACGAAACGTTGGATTTGATTTGGGTGGCTCAAAAATCTGGAAACGGTTCCGACGTGATCTGCTGAATTTATGACTTGTCCTCACTTCTTGTCACAAACCTCTGTGTTATAAACACAGGTTTGGAGGTCATGGAGGGTAGAGGGTCAGTGGCAGAGCGCGTCTCTGCATGTGTGAGATACATGTATGTATTCAATCCCCAACATCTCCACTTGGTTTCCTGTTCCCAACAATTTCAAGCTCATCATGGGAATTACTCATATGTTTTGATGCTGTGAACAAAACATTGTGCTCCTTGTAAATACTAAATCAATGATTGATTTCCCATTGAGACAAGAAACTCAAATATTCTCAATCGACTCGCTTGAGGGAGACTTGTTGATTTCTTGTGCTGTTGAGGGAAAGAAATTCATCATAAGACCTTGGACTTTCCAGCATTCTCCGTGCTTGAGGCTTTACAGACTGCATCTGCACAATGACCGACTAACATCTGGACCTCAAAGTCCACGGCAGTTTGGTGCTTGAGAAGGTTTCAAAGTAGGAACCTCAATGACGAAATTTTGTTTGAGAACCAAGATGGAAGGTTTGGTGTGATGGTGGTATAGTGGTGAGCATAGCTGCCTTCCAAGCAGTTGACCTGGGTTCAATTCCTGGCCATCACACTTTTGGCATGTGCATGTCTACCATCTTGGAGTAGAAATGGGTCCCCGAGTTCTTTTCTGCTCTAGTATAAAGCAATTCTTACCTTTCTGGCATGTTGCCCAGAACTTAGTGAAAATTTGAACAGCAACAACTCCGCCTCCCTCCAAAGCCCCGCCCTCTTCCTCCCACCTGAGCTTTGATGCTCCCCAACTCACATCACTGCGCGGCACAGCGGCTGCATCATAAACTGGAGGAGAATCACAGAAGGGCAGGTGTTGTGCTCCAGGACAGCTGGCGGCCGCCACGCAGCGAATGTGGACTGGCGCCGGGCAAAAAAAATTGTTTACATCTCGCATCCACCGCAGAGTTTCCCATATACTGCTGTGGCGATTGAGCACTTACTTACTCACTGAGCTCGCCTTGGTGATCAGTCACTGTCAGTTCTTGCTCTCTCTCTCTCTCTCTCTCTCTCTCTCTCTCTCTCACAGACCGCTCTGTCAGGGCGGCACAACGGGATGGGGCGGGGCGACGGGTGATAGGCAGGAAGCTCGGCCAATCATTTTATTCGGTATAAAATGATTGGTCAGAGTTTTATCGGAAATATATGAGAATTGAATATTGATGAGTTTCAACACCTGGTGGATTTCTTTTACATTGTATTGTGCTATACGCTTATTAGGAGATTTTCAAGATTACTAAAGAAAAATGTAAAAATGCTACATAGGTAAGAATTGCGTTAACTGAAATATCCTAAACAAAAATGAATCCTCAGGCCACAGAAATGCGATACAACAGACTTGAGAATTAAATAATTTGGGCCGGCCCTGGGATTTTGGTGGCCCCAAGCAGGATTTCTTTGTGGCCCCAAAAAACTCACAGGGCAACGACCTAATCTCACACACACTGCTCATAACTGAATGCAAATGTAACTTTCTTGTCAAGTCTTCACCGGTTCCATCTAATTATCTAAGTTGGGATGAGGAGACTGGCAGTAGCAGAATCATGAGAGCAGTTGATCTCCAACCCACATAACACACAACACAAAAAGTGGTATGAATTTTTATATTCAAGTGTTCAATGTTGCTTCTTCAACGTCAAATGTTACACCCTGCACACATCAAATGAAATGCAGCTCCTCTCACAAAAACAAATTCACAATATGAAATGAAATCAGCTGGAACAAAAAATACTGAGGTGTCCCACTGGTGCCACACTGGTCCCGATGAACCGGGAGCCTCCACGTGGTGATGGCGGTGCTGTGGATCACAGCTGACAGAACAACTCGCCCCTCAAAAAAACAGCCTGCATAACATGCAGAGCAATCATTCATCGGCTTAAGTTCCTGTCCGTTTACTTTTTTCAGTGCACATCGAACAACACAACTTCATTGAATGAGGTATAATCAACTCGACTACAAAAAATATGAAACACATGAAATGCTGCATCAATTTAGCATCTGAAGCGTGCTCGGCTTTGTGAACAGGCCGCAGCTGAGCTAACCGCTCGGTAAATTGTTACATGTTTGTCACAGTAACACACAATAACACATGTCGTCACAGCATCACAAAAAACATTTCTCAGTACCCTTAACATTTGACTATTCTGACTGGTTTTCTTTCTTTGTGTACTAAACCAGGGTAATACCGTTAATTGAGCTAACGATGCAGCTAACTCACCAAAATAGTTCAAAAAAGTCCCAGGAACCACTCGTCGGCCACCGGTAAGTTTCTTTCCACATTCACTTCCTAACAACAGTTTTTTTCAGAACTTCCACAAAATATCACCATGTTTGGCCGCCGAACATGGACACTTTTTTTCTTCTCGGAAATTCCACTATTGGACGAGAACACTACAATACAGGAAAACTACGATACATTCAAGGAACTGGTATCTCTGAGTGCTGTAATTATAACCAGGGTTACACAAACACACATGCCTTCCCGTCTGTCTGTTCAGCCAGGCTAGTTTACGGCGATCTTATATCAGTTTAATCGTGTGCTGATACAATTGACGGTGTATGACGTTTGATACAACGTCAAATTGCTCATGTCTTTTTAATAACTGCTGCATGCGAGGCTGCTATCTAAAAAAAATCCCAGCCTAATTATTCATTCAAGGTTAAACAAACATCAACGCCGTGGGAAGTTGGGGTACTGGGGCAGCAGCACCCCCTACAGGAAAGCAGTTAATAAAAATGTGTCATACCACTCACGAACAGAAAAAAAAGCTCTCTGTTGCTGTTTATTATGCAGTAATGTAATGTTACATTAAAGCTGGGAGATCCAAGCAGAGACCAAACACATTTTAAAATAATCTGAGTTAAAAATCCTATGAGCTATACTTTATGATACGACAAATACGTCCAATAAAAAGGCGACCCCGGGTGCTGCGTCCTCCACCCTGGGGATGCACAGGGACGAGGAGTGCTGAGGGAGGGCGAGAAGCCGAGCTCCGGAGGTCCCTGGAGCAACGGAGCGACAGAGCAGCTGTCGCTTTCAGGGGGCCATGCGGCAGCAGCAGCGTCAGCATCAGCATCAGCATCAGACTGAGTGGCAAAATCTTCCCCTGGAACAGCGGGCAGCTGACATGCCGGCGTTAGCGACTCCAACCAAACCCCCTCCCACAGCTTTGGTTATAACTGTCTTTATCCTGATTTCTTCTTTCCACCTCCTTGTTTCTCATTCTCCACCTTCAGCACCACTCCTACACTTTCTTTTACCAGCATTCTCAAAGGCTCATAGAAATTTACCAGCAAAATAAGCACAAGTTTTGTTACCCACAATGCCACGGTTACTCACCGCTGCCAATGTCATGTTACCATGGTTACGAACAGATACGCAAGCAGCAAGTCACAAAGGGACCTACTATACTCGTTTGTTTTTCATTCCTTTACTTAAATGTCTGTTAATATGTTTTGATTAGTGATTTTAGTTAATGACCCTAAACAACCACATAGAGCGTTTATGCCAGCGGCCGGCCCGGTGTGTGTGTGTGTGTGTGTGTGTGTGTGAGAGAGAGACAGCAGAGAGACACTACTGGAGGAAAATCAAAGCAGTTGATGAAGTGGTCTGACCAGTTCTGACACTCCCTCTGAACTCGGGTTACAATCAAATTGCTGCAGTTGATTTCCGAGCAACTGTGACAGAAACACACACACACTCTGAGCAGAGAATCAGCAGCTTCTTCTGGACACACGAAGGAGGAAAGTCAGTGTGAGGAGAGTTCAGCAGGTGAGAATCCAAGCAGAGAAATCTTCTCCTCAACTTGGACCACTTGGTGTTGTATCTGTGTTTGTAGAGTAGAGCTGGTTCTTCATGATGCTGCTCTGTCTGATCCTTCTCTTCTCCTGGACGACTGCTGCTTTCTCTGACATTGAAGTCTTTGAGGGGGATTTTCATGACTTTGTGTCTCTTTCTGTGTGAAAAGCAGCAGCAGTTTGTCTTTAATCTGAGCTCATCATCAGAGGAACATGCAGGACGAGTCACAACCCGTTGATCAACTCTGAGTCATTTACAAGATGTGTGTGTGTGTGTGTGTGTGTCTGCGTATGTGTCACCTTGTGTGTCGTGTCTTTTGGGAGAGAGAGAGAGAGAGTGTGAGTGAGTCACAACAGGTGGGACAACTCTGATCAACTGAGGAATCTAGAAAATGTTATGTTGTTGTTGCTGCCAACACTGTGGAGGAGCCAATCAGGATCCTGTTCTACCACACAGGATTGATGCTTAGCGAGGTCACTTCAGGCTAAATGCAGGGATTTCAGTATATGATGCTGGTTTACTTCTTACTGAGACGGGTCTCCACGGTGACTCATGCTCACTCAGAAAACCACGTCACTCTTCTTGGAAGATCCAGCTGATCTGAGAGCGTGTAAAAAAAATCAATCTTGTGTGTATAGTTCTAGGGTCACTCCAACGTGCAAGACTGTTCAGTGAGCCTCCAAAAAAACCCTGACATATCCGGATGACCACCTTTACGTACCGGTTAAAGGGATAGTTGTGATTTGTCTTCATGAAGTTGTATGAGCTCCTCATCAGTGTGGTTCATCAGCTGTGACTTTTCCTCCATTGCGTCCCGTAAGCCGGGTTCCGGCCCGGCTTCACTGTTGCAGAGAGTTGTTCCGTCTAGTTGCTAGAATCACACGGATAAAACCTTTTGCTCCAAAAAAAAATGTGTTCAAAATCACTATTCTAGCAGACGGAACTACTTTCTGCAACAGTGAAACCGGGCCGGAACTCCACTCATGGGACACAGTGGAGGAAAAGTCACTGCTGATGAACCACACTGATGGTGAGGAGCTCACACAACTTCATGAAGAAAAAATTAGAACTATCTTTTTAAGACTGAAATTATGCACTGATTATGAGTTACACCAGTAAATGACATATGAGCCCCCCCCCCACCCCCTTCTGCCAGCATTCTTTCCAAGCCTTTGTGGCAGCTAATGAGTTACTTTTGCAATAGATGATGTGTTTTAATTTATCAAACAGTCTTTTCCCATGATGCTTCTTGCTGGTGAAGTAGCTGCGTGGCTGCTCTCACACTCGTCCTTGTTGGTGATTGGTTGGATGTGGCAAACCCGCCCTTTATGTGTGCGCGCTTGTAGCAAAGCTGGATCTACTAAAGAGGTTGATAAGCAGCGTCATAGGACCGTGTAGCGTGACCGTGGTTACCGGGTAAGTGAAGCGAGCGAGCTGACAGGCCGCCTCTCTAAGTTGAACTTGCTTGGTAGAACGAAGCCCTGGAGTCTCAGAGTGTGATGCAGACTTTGCTTGGTGATTGTGTAAGTGCTGGAAGCTCCATGATGGTTGAGCTGATTGTCCAGCTGGCAGCTGAGTGCAGCGTGGGGGAGGGGCCTCCTGCTGGCGGTGACGTCCTGTAGGAGCCTCCACATGGATGCAGGCTCAATGGAGGAAAACCTGGCTGATGTTGACTTTAGTGTCTCCTGCTTCCCTGAAAGGACTTTCTGTTGCTCATGTGTTTGTATCAGGATGGAGCAGCAGAGACCAGAGCCTCCTGAACCCAGCTGGGTGTCCATCAAGACCAACCACTCTAAAGGTGGACCTCCTGACTTTGAAGAAGGACAACCTGCTGATGGACGGTGAGTAAAATAGTCTGAGGGTTGTTGGTGTCCAACTCTGCTGAGAGGAAGAACCTAATGTTTTCCAGTCAGTGACTTCCTGCCTCTGCTATCGGTCTGACCTCATCTGCTCAGCTTCACACTTTCTTTCTCTTCTCATATTGTTTTGTCTTCAATGAGACACCTGACAGTCTTTGCTTCATACAATCATCTTCATGTATGTCCATCAGAACAGAGCCGTGTTCCCACCTGACGTGTTTCAGTGTCACAAACACTGAAGTTGATCCAAACACTGACATGATCTTCAGTGAAGATCTGCTGCTGCTATAGCTGCTCCTTCAGTTTCCCCTCCTCAGAAGCAGCCATCCGTGGTTCTCTCAGGTCCATGCCGACCGTCCTTCCTCTGAACAGCACAATGTCATGCAGCTCCTGGCAGTCTGCTGACACACACCTCACACACATTGATCACTGTGGTGCATCTTGAACGCCACAAGACTCCTCCAAACCAGGAGCAATAATCCATGTTAGCTGATACGATGACACACAAGTGCAGCATGATTTGGTCAGTGTGGAGAAATTCCCCTTTGTCTTGTTTGGGAACCAATTAATATCAATTAACCATTGACTAAAAACATTTATATATTTATATATCAGTTTTATTTAAAGGAAGGAATCCTCAATGCATTGATCTTTTTCTTTATGAAGAAATCTACACAAGACCTTTTGTAGATGAAATTAAGAGTTTATTGACATATTGAATAAACAACAATATTGTAATTGATGATAAATGGAATCAAAGTTAAATTGACTCAGTCAAAATCAATGATGGTTTACTGTTTTATCTTTGAGGTGGTAAAGTGAATAAGGGAATGATAATAATAATGGAAATGATTCAAATGTATCAAAATAAAAGGACTTCAACTTTGGTTATTAATGTGACTCAGTTTGGACAGACATCGATCCTATATCATAAATTGTGTGCTGCTGGAGATCTTGCGTGTCTCCCTGAAAGCCCAAACCAGAGGGTCTAACAGGTTGGTGGATGAGGGTCAGGTTTGCTCCTACGTAGCTGCGACGTCAGCAGGATCAGGACGTCCACATGCTGGTTCCCAGTCCTGATTTCTCTTGTCAGGATCTGGCACTGGGTAAGTTTCATATACTGCATTTCAGATACTACAGGGACCTACTTAATCTTCTTCTGGCAGACAGAACAAAAGGGTAGTATGTGATTCAGAGCGCAGCCATGTACTCAACAATGCCCGACCTCACGGCTGGCCACATTGTGTGTGACGAACGATCACACACAGGTCAGGCAAGTTGTTCCAAGGCTGAGGAGCCCGTCAGCCCAGAAGGTGTCAATAGACAGGAAAGACCATGAAGACCTTTAAAATCAATCAGTAAATGTTTAAAATCAATCCTAAAACTAAGAGGCAGCCCGTGAAGGGAGGCTAAGATGGGAGTGATGTGCTCTCTTTTCCTGGGTTTGGAAACCGAGCAGCAGCGTTCTGCGCCATCTGGAGTCTATAGAGACCTCTGCATAATATTAACACACCATTACAGTGGTCGAGAAGTGAACACATTTTTATTTTATTTTATTCATATTGCACCTTTAAAACATTAGTTAGCAAGTGCTTTACAGCAAACAATGTATAAGATATTAAGAGGTGATTGGCTGAGGACCTGAGTGTGCAGGTTGCTTCATAAGGGGTTAAAACTTCTATGATGCAGCTTGGAGCCCATAAGTTCTTCGTCGATGATAACTAACAATAATAACAATATTGATAATAATGATAATGCATATTATTTGTATAGTGCTTCTCATGGTACTCAAATACACTTTACATATGTGTTAAAATGAGTTAGAAAGAAGGTATAAAAATATAAATTAGCACATAATTAAATAAAGGACACAAAAAATAAGGTAAGAATCTGCATAAACACATGGTGAAGGACGAGGTCACACATTAAAAGCCATTTTAAAAAGGTGGGTTGTGAGCAGGGATTGGAAAAAGGCAGTCCTTGTGATGTGGTTGATGTGGTGTTCAAAGGAGAAGTTGTTTCCAAAGATGATGCCAAGGTTGCGGATGTGAGAGGAGGTGAGCAGAGTGGAGTTGTCAATGGTGAGGTGGAAGTTGTGGGTGGTGTTGATCAGGGATTTAGAACTAAATGGTTTGAACAGGTCATTGAAGGTGAGGTGGGTAAGGGGAGGTTGGAGATGGGGCTAACATTGTAAAATAGATTCTAAAACTAACAGGGAGCCAGTGGAAAGAGGCCAATATCGGGGTGATGTGGTCTCAACTTTTAAAACCAGTGAGAAGCCGAGCTGCTGGATTTTGTACCAGCTGGAGACGGAGGGGAATTGTTCTGTTTTTCTTAGATAAACCAGAGAGCAGCGAGTTTCAGTAATCTAAACTGGTGAAAATGAGTCAAAGAGGACACCAAGGTTTCTGGCCACAGATTGAACATTGTGAGATAGGGAGCTCAGAGATGACTTGAACTGTGAGTGTCAATGTTCTTTGTCAGTGATGTCAGAATTCAAGTGAAGGAAATGATCATACATCCAGGATTTGATATCTGCCAGACAGTTAACAAAGCACCAAGCGTCACCTTCTGAATGTGAGACACATTGTGACTCTACTGCATTGATCAATGTTTTGTTTCCATCAGGATCCATCAGAAGACACTAGATGGTCCTGAACCCACCTGTGTTTCAATGAAGAGTGACCGGTCTATGGGTCGACCTCTGAACTTCAAAGGTGGACAGGGATCTTCTGATCAGAGATAGGAATGTCAAATGTTTGTGTGTGTTGGTTCAAACTCTCCTAAAAAGAAGAAGAAACATCGTTGGGTGCTGACATTCCTTCTTCTCCTTCTCTAATATCTGTGTAAAAAGCTCCACTGTGTCCTCCAGTCTTCACAATGTGACCAGAGACCACTTCCTGTTTTAATAAATGTTGCATTTGTGATTAGAAACAAACATTTGTGCATTTATTTCTCCACTGTTGTGTCCGTCCTTGAGGTTTGATTCTCATTGAACATCCACACACTTGTTAACTTACATTTGAACAAAAGTACACACCGTAACACACCAGCTGACCAGTTGACAAACAACACCTGTGAATACTTCCTGCTTATCCTAATGGTTCCCAGTGGCTGCAGCCCTACCTGCTGGGCAATCAGGAACACACTATGTTAGAGTCACACTGACATGGAGGCATCCAGAGAGCAGAACATGGCTCCAACAGAGTGGTTTCTGATGAATGATGACTGGTTCCAGCTCACTGATTCTTCAGCTTTATCTCTTCTTCACAGAGGTGAGGAGCAGAGCTCAGAGGTTCTCAGAGGTCCGTGGCTCCAGCTGGACTCCATATTCATGGTGTGTAGATGTTGAAGCACAGCTATACCTGCTGACTCCAACAGCTCCAGCATGAAAACTCCAGCAGCATTCTGGTCCTGAGCAGGTCCATGATGCTCTCTGTAGACCAGCAGCTCTTCACTCTGTCACACCATCTTCTTCACATCATCTGATCTTCTGTTCCAGCTGCTGGAGGAGAACCTCATCACATTTATCAAGAAAGAGCTGAAGAGATTCCACTGGCTTGTGAATCCAGATTACCCAGAATGCATTGGGGATGAGGAGGTGCTGGCTGGTGAGGAGGAGGAGCAGAGGAGGAGCAACAGAGAGGCCTTCCTGAAGATCACACTGCACTTCCTGAGGAGAATGAAGCAGAAGGATCTGGCTGAGCGTCTGAGGAGCAGTAAGATGATTTTAACAGCTTTCACATGATGCAAAGAGGAGACAGAGGCAACATGGAGGAAACCAAGGATGCACCTTGAACCTTTCACCGATCGATCACAATGTCCCTTTTCATACCATCAGATGGCACATTGTAGGAACCTTTTGTCTCCTTTTTGCCTTGTTGGAGTATTTTTATATTTGCACATACCAGGAATTCATTCTGTGCAGTGAGGCCGCCCTGTGTTAAGTCAGTTTGAAAACTCAATTTTAACATTTTCATAAAGGTCAGTTATCATTCTAAGAGGTATCAGTCAGTCAGACCCTTTAAAAAATGTGTCTTTTGAATCAGTGTATCTCCACTGAAAGCTACGAGGAACTGAGAATTTTAGGAGATTGTGGAGGAAGATGGAGATGGTGTTCGCGTTGTGTTCAAACTGACCGATCTCATCTGTTCTGTGTTCTCTCAGGATTTATTGTTCCAGTTTGTCAACAGAAACTGAAGCGTGACCTTCAGAAGAAATTCCAGTGTGTGTTTGAGGGCATCACGAAAGCAGGAAGCCCAACCCTTATGAAGCAGATCTACACAGAGCTCTACATCGCAGAGGGAGGGGCTGCAAGGGTTAATGAGGAACATGAGGTCATACAGATTGAAGCAGCAACCAGGAGACCAGCCAGACCAGAAACAACCATCCGACCTGAAGACATCTTCAAAGCCCCACCTGGAAAACACGCACCAATCAGAACAGTGCTGACAAAGGGTGTGGCCGGCATCGGGAAAACAGTCTTAACACAGAAGTTCACTCTGGACTGGGCTGAAGACAAAGCAAAGCAGGACATGGACTTCACGTTCCCCTTCACCTTTAGAGAGCTGAACCTGCTAAAAGACAAGAAGTTCAGCTTGGTGAGACTTGTTCATCACTTCTTCCCTCAAACCAAAGAAGCAGCAATCTGCAGCTTTGAAGACCTCCAGGTGGTCTTCATCTTTGACGGTCTGGACGAGTGTCGACTTCCTCTGGACTTCCACAACAACCAGATCCTGACTGATGTTATAGAGTCCACCTCGGTGGATGTTCTGCTGACAAACCTCATCAGGGGGAACCTGCTTCCCTCTGCTCACCTCTG
Organism: Mullus surmuletus; assembly: GCA_903171835.1. NCBI lineage: Eukaryota > Metazoa > Chordata > Actinopteri > Syngnathiformes > Mullidae > Mullus > Mullus surmuletus. The sequence continues at coordinate 24,411 of CAESWR010001714.1, forward strand.
GATCACCACACGACCTGCAGCAGCCAATCACATCCCTCCTGGGTGTGTCTCCATGGTGACAGAGGTCAGAGGATTCACTGACTCTTAGAAGGAGGACTACTTCAGGAAGAGATTCAGAGATGAGGAGCAGGCCACAACAATCATCTCTCACATCAGGAGCTCTCGAATCCTCCACATCATGTGCCACATCCCAGTCTTCTGCTGGATCTCTGCTACAGTTCTGGAGGACAGGTTGAAGAGCAGAGAGGGAGGAGGTCTGCCCAAGACCCTGACTGAGATGTACATACACTTCTTGCTGGTTCAGACCAAACTGAAGGAGGTCAAGTATGATGGAGGAGCTGAGACAGATCCACTCTGGAACCCAGAGAGCAGGAGGATGATGGAGTCTCTGGGGAAACTGGCTTTTGAAAAGCTGCAGAAAGGCCAGCTGATCTTCTATGAGTCAGACCTGACAGAGTGTGGCCTTGATATCAGAGCAGCCTCGGTGTGCTCAGGAGTCTTCACACAGATCTTTAGAGAGGAGAGAGGACTGTACCAGGACAAGGTCTTCTGCTTCGTCCATCTGAGCCTTCAGGAGTTTCTGGCCACTCTTCATGTCCACCTGACCTTCATCAAGTCTTGTGTCAACCTGCTGGTAGAACAAAGATCCAGGTTATCCAAAGTCTTTAAAAATCCATCTAAACTCTTCTACCAGCGAGCCGTTGTCAAGGCCTTGAAGAGTCCACACGGACACCTGGACTTGTTCCTACGCTTCCTCTTGGGTCTTTCACAGCAGACCAACCAGACTATCCTCAAAGGTTTGTTGATACAGACAGGAAGTAGTTCAGAGACAAATAAGGAAACAGCAAAGTTCATCAAGGAGAAGATCAATGAGGGTGATGTGTCTCCAGAGAGAAGCATTAATCTGTTCCACTGTCTGAATGAAGTGAATGATGGTTCTCTGGTGAAGGAGATCCAACAGCAGCTGAGACCAGGACGTCTCTCCACAGATAAACTGTCTCCTGCTCAGTGGTCAGCTCTGGTCTTCATCTTACTGTCCTCAGAAGAAGATCTGGATGTGTTTGAGCTAAAGAAATACTCTGCTTCAGAGGGGGCTCTACTGAGGCTGCTGCCAGTGGTCAAAGCTTCAAATAAAGTTCTGTAGGTGGATCAAACATTAGATACAGCAACCATTTCTAATGCGTTTGTTTTTATTCACGTTTTCATTGTTCATCCTTTCATAGGCTGAGCGGCTGTCAGCTGTCAGAGAGAAGTTGTGAAGCTCTGTCCTCAGTTCTCAGCTCTCAGTCCTCCAGTCTGACACAACTGGACCTGAGTAACAACGACCTGCAGGATTCAGGAGTGAAGCTGCTGTCTATTGGACTGGAGAGTCCACACTGTCACCTGCAGACTTTCAGGTCAGGATCCCACTGATCTCACTATGTTCACAGATGTGCAGATTGGAGTGTTTGAGAAATCACATCCTGTGCGTGCGTGTGTGTGTGTGTGTTCAGTCTCTCAGGCTGTCTGGTCACAGAGGAGGGCTGTGCCTCTCTGGCCTCAGCTCTGAGCTCCAACCCCTCCCATCTGAGAGAGCTGGACCTGAGCTACAACCATCCAGGAGACTCAGGAGTCCAGCTGCTGTCTGCTGGACTGGAGGATCCAGGCTGGAGGCTGGACACTCTCAGGTATTTCAGCTTTCATCTAGCAGCTTTTGTGCTGGTGTGACAGCGTCCTGAGCAGAGGAGGAAGGTGCATGTCCGAAGGTGCATGTCCTCTCTGCGTGTCTTCTTTTTCATTCCATGTCTGTTTATGTCGTCACGGTGACAATGAGCAAAGTGTGTGTGACGATGGGAGAGGACACGAGTGGAGTCTGTGGCTGTGTGTGACCTGTCAAAGATGAATATTAATTGTGGAATTGATCAATATTGAGGCAGGAAAGAGGAGGTGGGAGTGGATGATGGTCCTGACTGTGCAGGTGGCTCAGCCAGCGCTTGCTCGGGGAGACTATCAATATTTCAGGCTGCTGGCGCCTCACAAACGGCGCTGATCTTTGTGAGTTGACACTGGTTGCCCCGGCACAAAGCAACATCAACATGTGCGATTTCTCCTCTAAATGCACCAAGCCTGCTTTAAAGGTGGGCAAAGTGCGGCGGCGCAGAGAGGCGCTTAGCAATGCTTCAGTGAATCAGGCCCTCAGGAAGTGATGTTACTCTGTGTGCTGAGCCCCAGTTTCTCTGTCGTCATGGCAACAAGCAGCAGTCAGCTCTCATGTCCAGATGAGGAACAAGTGATCTCGTCTGACTTTGACTTTTCTCATCAGTCTTTGTTTTCACTTTGAATGAGCAGCAGAACATCACCACAGCCTTTGTTTGATGGATGCACATTCAGACGGAGATGTTCCATGACTCAGTGCAGCTGTCAGCCCCCTTGAGGATGATGTCATCAGTCATTGATAGTTTGATCCTGATGTTGCTGATCAATGGTCAGACATCAGTCAAAGCAGCAGCAGCTGCTAGACACCAGAGAGACCATGAAGGAGACAGTGGAGACAGATGATCTGTGTCACAGCCACAAACTGAGGAACTCTGCTTCATTTCACCCACTCTGACTGTGTTTCTGCCTCTAGGGTGGACCATGGTGGAGAGCAGATGTTACAACCTGGAGGACTGAGGAAGTGTAAGTGTGGATCTCATCTGCTTTTGATTCACAGCTCACTGAGCCAGTTGAAAGACAGAGTGGCTCCATCTTCTCTCACTGATGGAAGCAAAGTCCAGAGGTTCTGCAGAGCACTGATGCTTCTGAAAGCCAGACACAGTTTGAAGCTCTGCAGTCTCAAAGGTTCTACAAAGGTTCTACAAAGACTTCTTTCTCTGCAGGAGTCTGCAGAGCAGCTTTGTTCTATTTATTGCACATTTTGTTCATGTTACAATCAAGGAACAACAGAAGAAGAAGAAGAAGGCCCATGTAGGTCATAAATAATACTGAGTTCATAATAATGATGAGAACTGAGATTAATCAGTGGAGGAGTCTGTGACTGTGTGTGATCTGATCAATACTGATTGTACAAGCGATCGATATGGAGGCAGGAAAGAGGAGATCAGAGTCGGGGCGGAGCCTGGCGCCCATCATTTCACTCTTTGTTTTCAGCCTAGAACCTTACATCCCATAATTCATCCTGTCTGGAAAACATGTTTGATATATTGTTATATTGTCTGTTGAAAATAACATTTAAGGAACAAATATTTGTACATTTTATTCTACATTTGGAACTGTAGTAACAACACCAACCACAACAAAGAGAGAAAGTGGAGTTTCACGTTCACGTTGCCTGAGGGTGAACTTGGAATCGACGTGGGTCATCTCGGCAGTGTGGAAGGGATCCACCTTAAGCCAGTAATTTACCTGATGACGTGACGTAACGTGCCCCTTTCACACTGAAATGAGTTGAGCTCTCTTTACATGTATTTGTTCTTATCTGTTGTTATTGAAATCAGACGCCTCAGCAGAGTTTACAATGAAATCTTTGACCAACCTGCCAATGACTGGTAGGTCAAACATTTTACTGGCCATAAAACGTTTTTATCACTTAACTGTTCATAATCACCATCCTAACTAACAACAAATCTTCTGGAAACACTGAACAGCATAGAGATAATTGGCAATTGCCAACAGTTTTTTTTTCTTTTTTAATAAGGAACGACATAAGTGAAGGTTTCAGATACTGTTAAAGAATCACAACATTTATTTTTAATACTTCATACACCATTAAAATTATAACCGATTTCATGTCATATAACACAAACGTCAAACAACATGTGAACTAAACACATCAACTCCTGTCAGTCTGTGCCGACCACGTGTGGAAAACAAAGGCCCCACGAAAACAAAGGGACCCCCCATTGCTGAGAACCGCCAAAACCCAAAATCCAACCCCAAAACTCAATTTCCCAGCATCCTTTGCGCGCCCGCCTCACAGCCAATCACAACTGCCAATTTGGCTGTGACGCCCCACAACCAGCATTGAATCCCCGCACGTCATCACCAGGTATAAAAGACCGAAGCTACCTCCGAACGACGCTCTCCGAAGCATTCCGAGATACTGTAACCGCCGTGAGGACCAGCAGCAGGTTTCCGCCATTTCTGCACCACGTGTCCCGCCGCCGAGGCAGTATCGCGTAATAAGGAGACAGCCACTTACTCAGTAAACAGCCGCTTACCCGGTAAACAACCGCTTACCCGGTAAACAGCCGCTTACCTGGTAAACAGCTGCTTACCTGGTAAACAGCCGAGACGGGATTCCCTTCACCGTGCTAAGAGCACCAAGCATCCTGCCGTGCTACGAAGAAGCACCGTTTCCCCTTCCATTTTCCCTCCCTGTGAGCGAGCCGTTTTCTGCCAGGAAGCGACGCGATGGAAGGGACACAAGCTCCACTTTCCGCTGCGCCCGTTAAACTCAACAAGGACCGCAGCCAATCCCGTCAGGAGACAAAGACTCGACTCTCCCGCTCCGCGGAGTCAGATCGAGTAGCCAGCTCCCCCATTCATAAAGTAAGAGGCTTTCGTCTGGTCAGTTAGTTTGGTATTCACTTGATTGTGTTTACATGTTTGTTTAGACGCGGATCCAGCGATCCGTTAGTGTTTGTGTTCAGCTGCCGTGCTGACTGTTGTTCCTTCGTGCTGGAAGTGGGGACATTGCGCTCTATCTGAGAGAAACCAGTGATCGCAGAGGCAGATCCACGTCTGTCCTGTATTACTGCGTGATAAAGCATAATCACTCCTTCACCACGACTTCATCGCCGAGCCAGCGAGACCCCAACTCCAAAAGGGGGTGGGCGGTACAGAGGAGACACCTTCTATCACGCTCCTCCCCTTCACACACACACACGCACACACGTGCTGCCCTTAGCCTTGTCGGTACCCGTCACGCACTCACACACACACACACACACACACACACACACACACTTCCCTTGCTTTGAATGATTGTTGATTGTTTGTTATTGTAGACTAGATTGTGGAATTCAGGGATATTGAAGGTTGAAGTTGTCCTGCGTTTTGTGTACATTCTTCATAAAGAAAGAGGGTCTGTGCACGAATTCATCCTTCAAGAAATACGAGACTGATAAGGTTGATAGTCCCCAGTTTTGGAGTGGTGCCCCGTCGCACCTTTAAGGTGCGTTTATTGATTGTGTATTTGTTAATTAAGTGATAATCTCCCGATTATTATAGTATTTTTTTCAATTTTTAATAATTAATTTTTTTCCTCCAAAATTATTATTATTAATATAGCTATCAATTGTTTAAGCCCCTTTTGTGCACAACACAACCATATCAAACAGTCGTCCTCAACTTCCGGTCTGTGGATCATTTGGCTGCAACAAAAAAACATGTGATCTGGCGATCGTGTTTTCACACAAGATTAACAGTAAAGTCTCGGTCTATGTTTGATTTTTTCGCTATGAATGAGACGCACTTTGTCAGTCATGTGACAGCGTGCACTGCCGCCTTCTGGTCTGAAAAAGTGTACCGCATGTCCATGGAACCAAAATGTCCCTGGTACAAAAAAGGCTGAGGACCCCAGATATAAAACACATTATCTGATGAATGCAAAGTCTGCATTTTTCACTCGTCCACCAATGGCGAGTGACCTAATTGTTTTACTTGCCAAAAAATATTACACGCATTTGGCGAGTGCTAATTTTAAACCCTGTACCTCAATGTTCAGTCCAGTTGATCCACATCATGCATAGAAAAAAAAGAAATCCATCATGAGGTGATCAGATGTTAAATGCATCAGGAACAGGGGCAAAGTAGGCGGAGCCAAAGTAAACCGCTGTAAAAACAACTTGTATATCAAACACACTAGGAACACAAAATGAAAAAAAATAATAAATATATGAATGACTAATTCATTCACGAGTGCGTCTCCAAACTGCAGTGGCTCCTCTGTTTCAGAGCAGAGGACATGATTTTAGAGTTTAGACTTGATCATGTTGAAGCACAGAGTGACAGTTCAACAATAAAACCATCCTCCACCTTCTTCTTCTGCCTAAAATACACAACCAAAGTGTAAAAGCTGGCACTTGTGTTTTTAGGTATTTAAGAACCAGAATGAAAACCTGTTTGCTAAAAAAACTCTCCACACTTTGTCAGAACAACCTGTAGAAACAAGAAAAAGGTAAAAAGACGCTGACGTTCATGAAAGCAGTTAGAAATTGCCTCTCGTTGGTGGCAGCAGGGACACTTCTCTGCTGCTTCATTGATGTGGACTCAGAGGAGTTGGCCGGGATGATGGTGTGGAGGAGCAGGAGCCTCCAGTGGGGGGCAGAGTCTCCTTTGGAGATTGGGGGCTTGTACAGCGACCTCCACTGCTGTCTGGAGGTGGGTTGATGGTTTTACCCAGCATTCAGTAGAGGGCCTTCCCTGATGGACCCTCTAGTGGAACAGCTTTATTGTTTTCAATCAGAGGCCACAACAGTCTTTCAAATCCACTACCAGGAAAATGGCAGGAAAAGCTTCTTTGTCTGTCACAGTGTCATTGAAAGCAGGCGGTCTGTGAGGCTGCTCTTCCACTGCTCCAGCAGTTTCTGTGTCCTCCTTACGGAAGTGAGTCCCAGCCGGGGGGGCAGGGGGGCCATATGGTCAGTGCCACCAGCTGACCCAGTGTCATAGCTGTCAAGTTTTGGATTTGAAAATGAGGCCGTCCCAAAACCCAGACCAAGCTCCAGTATCCCTTACATTTTAAGACAGGAGACAAGAAATCTAAAATAACCACTTGTCAACCACTTACTAAATACAATGAGGTGATCAGAATCTGAACATTCCTACGTTATAAAACAGCCTCAATGAAAACACAAAAGGGTCTATGAAGCACATTCATTTATTTGACATATTTTCAGTTTATATACAAGTCAACACAGTACATATTTACTGTTTATTTCACATTGCTTGTCTTTAAGTTAGGCATTTACAGGTGATGAGTTGCGTAGTCTTTGTTTTTCTCGCTGAGTATTTTTGTGTGATAGCAGAGTCCTGGAACATCTCAGCTACACACTTGTTGAAGTCGTCACAGAAGGTGAAAGAAAAGTTTTTAGCTCACAGCATTGACATTTTAACCTCCACATTTGTGAGCTGCTCTGACTGGCTGGTGTTTCCAGTCAGGAATGCTGACATGGCCTGGCCGTGTTTCTGTGCCTCCAGCCAGTGCTTGTGCTTGGTGGATTTTTCATGCTGACTGACGTTGTTTCTTCCCCCGAGGGAGACGCACAGTTACAAATCTTACAAAACGCCTGACTGAGCCCCATCCTGCTCCTCTTTAGGAAAGTACATTCACTGATCGAGATATTTACATGACATCTTAGTTTTTTGGGCAGGAATGCCTTCTCCATCTTCTTCAAATCCATCCATCTTGCTCTCCTTTGTTGTTCCGGGTTTGTTCCTGCTGTCGACACCAACCTGGCAACAACTGCCACCCAGGATACTGCAGGTGCCAGTTCTCACCAGGCTCGTGACAGAGGCTAAACGCTAAACCTCTGCCCTTTGAACACCAGAATACAAAGAAACAGCTCATACACACACTCGCCCTAAAAATGTGGATGTTTTTCTGAAAAAACACCAAAAGAAACTCAACCAGCTGATGCAGGGACATCACACACACACGCGCGCGCACACACACACACACACCATGAGGCCCTCAGATGATGATGTTGCTGTGTTGTGTCTTCTTGTCTCCATCAGATTGCTGCCCACTCACACTGGACACACACACAGTGAACACACACCTCAAGCTGTCTGACAACAACAGGAAGGTGACACGTGTGGAGGAGGAGCAGTCGTATCCTGATCATCCAGACAGATTTGACCAGACACCTCAGCTGCTGTGTGGGACTGGTTTGACTGGTCGCTGTTACTGGGAGGTGGAGGGGAGAGGACGGGTTTCTATATCAGTGAGTTACAGAGAAATCAGCAGGAAAGGAGACGGTGCTGAATGTAGGTTTGGAGGAAACCATCAGTCCTGGAGTCTGGAATGCTATGTTGGTGGTGGTTACAGTGTGTGTCACAATAACGGTTAGACATCCATCCACCTCCCTGAAGTCTCTCATAGAGCAGCAGTGTTTGTGGACTGTCCTGCAGGAATTGTGAGCTTCTACAGCATCTCCTCCTCTCACACACTGACACACTTACACACCTTCTACACCACCTTCACACACACTCCCTACCCTGGACTCTCACTCTGGTGGCCTGGCTCCTCAGTGTTTGTGTGAGTGTGTGTGTGTGTGTGTGTGTATGTGTGTCACTGTGTGTGCCTGTCTGTGTGTTGTTTTTGTGTGTGCACATGTGTGTGTGCTTGTCATTAATTGTGTATGTGTCTGTGTGTGTGTGTGTGTACCTGGGAGTGTGTGTGTGCCTGCCATTGCATGTGTGTTTGTGTGTGTGTACCTGGCATTGTATTCGTCTGCATATGTGTGTGTGTGTGTTTATGTGCACCTTGGAGTGTGTGTGTTATTATATATCTGGTGTGTGTGTGTGTGTGTGTGTGTGTGTGTGTGTGTGTGTGTGTGTGTACCCTCACCTCCTTCTCCAGCTTCTCTTCCAATGTGAGAGTTGTCGGGTGATGATGCGTCCAATCAGCTATTGGGGAGGAACAGACATGATCAATCAAATTGCTGATGTGATCCTAAAGCCCTACTTAATGTGGACAAACCAGCTGCACCAAATCCCTGCTCATGTCACACTACTTACTGATTAGCTACCAATTATTACCTTCTTTGTTGAAGAAAAAAAAATGACAGACGATGGTTTTGTTCTTATTCTCAGGATGAAATGGAAAATATGTGTGATTGTCATAATTAAGGTGATCAGGTTATTTTTTCTGAGGTTGAAGTTCAAGTGACTGTGAATGACGTGATGTATTAATGTAGTTTTTGTAAAGCGGTCGCTCTGTAATCAACTTAACTATTGGTTCGTTGTTGTCATGGCAGCTGATTTTTGACAGCAATAAACTTACGACCCCCCAAAAATATTTTGTTCATTTTGAGTCGTCCTGCATGTTCCTCTGATGATGAACTCAGATTAAAGACAAACTGCTGCTGCTTTTCACACAGAACGAGACACAAAGTCATGAAAATCCCCCTCAAAGACTTCAATGTCAGAGGAAGCAGCAGTTGTCCAGGAGGAGAGAATGATCAGACAGAGCAGCATCATGAAGAACCATCTCTACTCTTCAAACACAGATACAACACCAAGTGGTCCAAGTTGAGGAGAAGATTTCTCTGCTTGGATTCTCACCTGCTGAACTCTCCTCAGGTCGACTCACACTGACTTTCCTCCTTCGTGGGTCCAGAAGAAGCTGCTGATTCTCTGCTCAGAGTGTGTGTGTGTTTCTCTCTCAGCTGCTCAGAAATCAACTGCGGCTGTTTGACTGATAACCCGAGTTCAGTGGTGTCAGAACTGGTCAGACCACTTGATCGACTGCTTAGATTTTCCTCCAGTAGTGTCTCTCTGCTGTCTCTCTTTCTCTCTCACACACACACTGATGCTGCCGCTGCCGTGTGCCCCCCTGCCGCGACTGGCGCTCCATCGCTCCAGGGGCCACCGGAGCGATGGAGCTCATAGGAGCTCATAGGATTGCTAACTCAGTTTTTTTTTAAATGTGTTTTGGAAATTTGTTTGCTATGTAGCATTTTTACACTTTTCTTTAGCAATCTTGAAAATCTCCTAATAAGCGTATTGCACGATACATTGTAAAAGAAATCCACCAGTTGTTGAAACTCATCAATATTTAATTCTCATATATTTCTGATAAATGTCTGAGCAATCATTTTATTCCAACCAAATAAAATGATTGGTCGAGCTCCCTGCCTGTCACCCGTCACCCCGCCCCATCCCGTTGTGACGCCCTGACAGAGCGGTCTGTGAGAGAGAGAGAGAGCAAGAACTGACAGTGACTGACCACCAAGGCGAGCTCAGTGAGTAAGTAAGCGCTCAATCGCCACAGCAGTATATGGGAAACTCTGCGGTCTCTACGAGACATAAACAATTGTGTCCAAAGTTGTTTTTTTTCTCCGGCGCCAGTCCACACTTGCTGTGTGGCGGCTGCCAGCTGTCCTGTAGCACAACACCTGCCCCTCTGTGATTGTGCAGAACCGACCGGCCGCATCTTAAGTGGAGCGGAGCAGCTGCATCACTGGGCTCAGGTGGAAGGAAGAGGGCGGGTTCTGAGCAACATGCCAGAAAGGTAAGAATTGCTTTATACTAGAGCAGAAAAGAACTCAGGAACCAATTTCTACCGCAAGATAGTAGACATGCACATGCCAAGAACATGTGATGGCCGGGAATCGAACCTGGGTCAACTGCTTGGAAGGCAGCTATGCTCACCACTATACCACCATCACACCAAACTGCCTACTTTGAAACCTTCTCAAGGACCAAACTGCCCCGGACTTTGAGGTCCAGATGTTAGTCGGTCATTGTGCAGATGCAGTCAGTAAACCCTAAAGCATGGAGAATGTTGGTGGCTACTGAAAAGTCCAAGGTCTTATGATGAATTTCTTTCCTTCAACAGCACAAGAAATCAACAATGAGTGTCTATTCTTTCCCTCAAGCGAGTCGATTGAGAATATTTGAGTTTCTTGTCTCAATGGGAAATCAATCATTGATTTGGTCTTTACAAGAAGCACAATGTTTTGTTCACGGCATCAAAACAAATGATGAGTATGAAATTGTTGGGAACAGGAAACCAAGTGGAGATGTTGGGGATTGAATACATACATGTATCTCACACATGCAGAGACGCGCTCTGCCACTGAGCTACATCACCTCCATGACCTCCAAACCTGTGTTTTTAACACAGAGGTTTGTGACAAGAAGTGAGGACAAACCAAAAAATCAGCAGATCACGTCAGAACCGTTTCTAGATTTGTGAGGCACCCAAAGCAAATCCAACGTTGTTGGCAGGTTTCGTTGTACATTAACATTTACTGTGACAATAAAAGCATTTTACCTTACCTTAAAGATGAGAGAAAACTGCTGAATTGTACTTCTATCAGATGCTTTTTGGTAATACAAATACTCCTTAAAGGTGACCTTCCGAGCCCAATTCATTTTCTGAGGGTTTTCTAACAGTCATATGCAGAGGCGGACAGAGTACACAGCTTCATTACATGAGTAAAAGTACAGATACCCCTTGCTAAATTTCACTCAAGTACAAGTAAAAGTACTACAGTCAGATGTCTACTTAAGTAAAAGTACTAAAGTACTTGTTTTTACAAGTACTTGAGTATCAAGAGTAGATTTTGTAAATATTGCATTACTACTGCCACAGTGCTTACATTTATTTTTCAGAAACGTCCTCCATGGAGTTATGAAAAATGTTAATGTTTATACCTTGGAGAATGTAAAAGGAATTGAAAGTAAAATCAAGTCATTTTCATCTTTTTACCATGTGATTTCCACTACTCAAACCTAGCCAAGAATGTAAAAAGCTGCATTATCGCAGCTAGCCAAACATTTAGTGTACTTTTCTGTAGCTAGAATCTGGCTTAGAAATGTGAGTTTATTTCAATGCACGTACCTTGTCAGTTGGAGGATGAACTTTTGTAGGCGGTGATGAAGTTGTGTTTTGGTAAACACAGCAAACACTTGAAGCGAAAACTATCATGAACTTGTTGAGAAAATTGAAATAGTCTGGCTCGGCGGGGCCACGGGTCGGCACATTCCCGGGATGGACCTGCTGCGCCTTCATCCATTGTTTCGTCCATGGTTTTGTTTCTTATCTAAATCATTATCTGACCATGGAGTTGACTTTTGCGGAAAGCTGAAGATGATTGCTGATAGGACGTCCCAATCAGTGGCGCCTGCACAGTCCAATCACGCTTGAGAGGGAAACAACAATTGAGGGTTTCCGAGATTTTTCTTTTTTCCTTCTTTTTTTTAGAAGACTTAGCAGGTACTCACTTTATGGATAGAAATGTAGTGGAGTAAAGAGTACAATATTTGCCTCTCAAATGTACTTGAGTAAAGTCATGAGTATTCCCTAAAAATGATACTTCATGATGACAGTAACGGAGTACATTTACTTGAGTACAGTACTTGAGTACAATTTTGAGGGATCTGTACTTTACTCGTGTATCATTTTTGGGAAATACTCATGACTTTACTCAAGTACATTTGAGTTACATCACTTGATCAAGCCTTTTCTAACATTCCATACTACAAAATAAGTCATAAGCAGAGGGGGGTAGTAACGTGTTACATGTACTCCGTTACATTTACTTGAGTAAGTTTTTGAAAAAAATTACTTCTAGGAGTACTTTTTAAATCACTATACTTTTTACTTTTACTTGAGTAGATTTATGAGGAAGAAACAGTACTCTTACTCGGCTACATTATGATATACTGAGCTCGTTACTTTTATCAGATGATAAAGCTTTAAGCTATCAAGTATCCCTACTTTTATTTTGACAGAGACAGACTTACCCTCAAAGATCTGTGTTCATTGTGTTTAACCAATGAAACTTAGCCCTCGTCGTCATGTGACCATACTCAATACGCGCGTTCAAGTTGACCTCCTGCCGACTGTCTGCAGACGCGAATGGCAGGATCACCGGTTGGCAATGCAGACGAGGACAAATAGGAAACACCTCTGGCCTAGAAAAACTTGTTTTATATTCTGGTCAATAGGTATTACAAATAGCTTCGAGAGCAGCTCTGTGCGCTCTGGCCCCCGGTACTGCGAGTCACCATGGCAACAGGTAAATAAAAGGCTGACGGAGACAGTGTGCGTGCTCCGCTCCGCTCGGCTCCACTCGGAACGCCCCACACACCACAGGATCATCCTGTAGTGTGTACCCGCCTTTAGGTTACACAAGTCTATTCTGTGATATGTCTTTATCCACAGAGGGTTCACCCTGATGAAGAAAATGTTTAAAATACGCATTGGAGAGCCCTTATGTGTTGAAATACGTGCCACATGGACTTTAACGACATTTCCCCCCACACCTAAGCCTCCACACCCCCTATGGGCCCCATTGGGAGCTCACACCCCACCTTACCTGTTCCAAGAAGGAACAGAGCCCCCACTCCCCTCTGAACTCTGCAGGGAACCTTCCAAGGTTCACACCTCGGACCATCAGGATGCCCCTCAGTGCGCCTCACCTTTTGTCCTCATCTGAATCCACATCTTACTAGTCTCCCACCACCTTCCTCTACGCTGTCTGAATTAGCATCTCACTGTCCTGCTGATTCCTGCATTTCGATTGGTCACTCTGTCCACTTCCTGCCTAAACATTTGGTCCTGCCCTGATCTCTTTGACGAGCATTCTTGGTCAGCCCATCAACGTGGACGCAGTCCATGTTGGTGGGTTCAGCCGCCTGCCGGCATGCCGGACCGCCGGCTCGCTGAATAAACTCACATCCTCACAGCAAACTTTGACCCTTGGATTTATGCTGCGAATTTCCTCAACAACCCCAACAAACTCTCCAAGAACACAGACAGAATGGAGGCCCACAGAAAACGCAAGTCCTCCTCTTCCAGTGATAATGAATTTAATTTATTTATAAGACAGTTTATGGGCTGTCTTATTCTAGTCCTGCCTGCTGAGCCAGGTTAGAAAGTAGAAAGGGTTGGTAATTTGTGTTACTGTAATTTACTTTGTAAATATTGAATTTTTTAATGTACTTTATTATTTCATTGATTTTATTTTTATTGAGGTACTTGAATTTACGTACTCTACTCTCTGTAATTTTGTCTGATTGAATGCTCATTAACAACTAAATCAGATGTTACTCAACAATTACTCAGTACTTGAGTAGTTTTTTCACCAAGTACTTTTTTACTCTTACTCAAGTAATTATTTGGATGACTACTTTTTACTTTTACTTGAGTAATATTATTCTGAAGTAACAGTACTTTTATTTGAGTACAATTTTTAGCTATTCTACCCACCTCTGGTCATAAAAGTATGTATGATTGGTGGCGTGCTGATATCGGACTGATATCGGTATTGGCCGATATTCAAGGCTGCAATATTGGTATTGTATTTGAAGTGAAAAAATAGTATCGGGACAGCCCTATCTAATACAGATTGTCAGTTATTTGTATTGAGTCAAGATATCTTAAAAATACATTCTGTTGGGTTAAAATAATTCCATTTGTGTAGTTCCAAATTGTGAATTTGAACTGATCTAGAATAATCTGCATATGAATTAGAGGAGAGGAGAGGAGATGCGCCAGCGGAGCTTGAAGCCGCTGCTGCCTCACAAATCTCAAGTGTGGAAATATTTTACGTTCCCGGTGAGTTATGTTGACAACGCGAACATTGTCGGCAAGAAGATGACAGTGTGTCTTACCCGGCAACGGGAAACACGTGGCAGCACACATTCGCCGGCATCACAAAGATGTAGATTGAACAGCTGGGAAAACACCATCACTGGTCCAGCCAACCATTGCCTCCTCATTGGGAATCAAATTCCCACAGACCTCAGCTCGCGCTAAGGCCATAACAAACACTATTGGGCTGTTTATAACAGCAGACCTGCAGCCGTATTCGGTAGAGGTCTGATGTTGTCGAAGAGGAGATTGAGCTACGAGATGGCTAAAGTGATTTCTGTGGATGCAAATCCACTGAAATGGTGGAAAAACAAGGAGCACCCTCTGTGAGTTCTCATTTTTGTTGTTTGTTTTTGTTGTTTTCACTTCACTGAAAACAAGGCTGTTAAATAGATTATTTAAATTTGACCATCACTTGTGTAACCCATCTTTTGAAATAAGATTTACTGTATAAAATGTGATGAATTAAACCAATGATCGTAGACTAGACTAGTCTAAAAATGGCATAGGTGTCTGTGCTGTAAGAAAAAGCAAAAGAATCGAGAATCGAATCGAATCGTGACCCCCCTAAAAAACAGGTAACACCACAAACAGCTGGTGGTGCTTGGTGGAAAAAACACGTGTAGATGACAACATTTATAACTTACATTTTTTTTTTGTTTTTTTAAACAACTTTATTATTGGTTTACAAAATACACAAACAGTGCACAAAACCGTATGATGAGCATCATATTAATAACAATTTGAAAAATAAATAGACATGCCAACAAAATAAATACATACATAAATAGAAATAAATAATAATTAAAATACAAAAATAAAAAAGTAAGAGACACCAGGGGACGAGAAATGAAAATTAAATTGAATTAAAGATATTAAAGTCGGAGCACAGATTTTCTAGTTTTGATAGCTTTCTTGTTATTAGCAGAGAAAATTGACTTGAACAGTCACAGAGGAGATTGTACGCGGAGTCTCAGGCATCGATTACGGATCGAGCGCATGATTAATGTTCTTGAACGTTTAGTTGAACAAAATAAACCCATGATATGGCTTCATGAATGCTGTCATCGTGTGCTTCATCTGCATCATCGGCAGCCACATCTGTATTGTGGAGCAAGTCCTCCCGCTCCATGGAATGTCGCTCCGGTGTGACTGCGCGGTTTGCCACGTCCTCCAACAGCGCAAGTGCTGCTATTGTTGACAGTTGCACATTGTGCACAATAGTGAAGCTCTTTAACAGCCACGTAGGTGATT
>CAESWR010001715.1:33801-76616 GCA_903171835.1 Mullus surmuletus
GCATAACCCTCAATCCACCCTCATTTTAAGAGGAAAATTACAACATAAATTATTTAGATCAACACACTTAGAGCAGTGAGTTGCTATCCATTTAACCGGCTATTACGTTTACAGATCTATTAAACCTGAACAGTTTCACAGGATTTGTTTTGAAATGCACCAATTCTCAAGATTAATATTTCATTACTGTATACACCTGATAAAATCCAGCTAATGTCTGATGTTTGCGAAATGAATCAAGTGACTTTGAGACTGACACTCAGGGTCAGAGCAGTTAGCCAAATGAGATATATTGAAAAAGTTTGTTTCCCAAATGGATGGTGTGTGTGCTGAAGTAGGAGAAAATAAAGAATGGAGACTTTTTGACAACTAATTATTTGCTCTAAAATCATGTTCTCTATTTATGACAAACATTAGGCATATAGAGGTCATGTTTGTTCTTGTTGATTAGCCGTTACCTCACGCAGAGAAATGGAGGAACCTTTTTTTGTATTCCCCTTGACTCTATTTTCCAAGACTTTGATGTAGTTTTGAACTATTATAGATATTAAATATTACATTTGTGACTGCTTGTGATGTCACGGGATCCATGTAAAAACCAATCTACAAAATGAAATGCCTTAATTATACCACTTATTCTTGTTAGATCAATTATTCATTTAGTCCAACGATCCTGCTGTGCAACCAAGGGCTATTTTCACAAAGTAGAAAACTAAATTATGGAAAAGCCAGCGAATATTGGAATTACCATCCCTTTATGGGAGACACAGCAATGCAATCACGTTTTCATCTACAGATGCTGGAGGGCATTATAAACAGAATGATTTTGAGACAAACTGTTTTGCATAGCTGGGATTTTCACATATATGAAGTTTGAACTTGATGTGATGCATTTTATGTTAGTTTATGAGTTGCTTTTGCTCACAAGGAGCTTACATGGTCGATATTCTCTAATAGGTGCCCTTTCATTGTTATCTCTTCAGCAAAGGTAGCCACTAATGTTCATGTTGATACGTATTAATCTGTTATGCTGTAATTGCAACAGCCTACATATCTATTAAGCAAGATGTAATATTTTGTTTGTAAAAGCTCATTGAGCAACTTTCAGGTAGAAAAGCGCTATATAAATACAGCTTATCATATGCCAGTGACTTGACTTACCCTCCTGCCTTTGGGTCCTCTGATGCCAATGGATCCCCGTGAACCAGGGGGCCCCTAAATGTGTGTAAAAATACATATATTTATCAAACTACTGGTCATCCACTTGGGATCGTTTAATTTTGTCATTTGTATTCGATGAGGCAAGTTCAATGCAGATACAATTACACAAGGTAGGACAATTAGAACTGTCATCTGTCATTTTTTCTACTCCATTAATTCTGGAAGTGTTTTTTTTAGCTGACATAAAGGATAAATCTGCGGCACGTAGATGTATATTCAGGGAGAAGAGTCAGGTCTTCATGGCAGAATGATTGATACTTGAATGCACAGACTGAATCTGAAGAGGCCCCAGAGGTGAAAGTTCTGGCAGGAGATCAAGTTCAGACTGCATGGTCCTGTCATTAAATGTCGTCAATCCAGCAGACAATAACTTTGTGCTGGCGTTCAAATATCACAGACAGGAACTTGAACCGAAAGACATGATAACAACCCTGCATGTTGTGATTGCTCATAGTCTTCTGCATTCTGACAGTTCGGTATGCAGACTCATTTATAATTACCAATGAGAGGACATTTGATTTGACTTTTATTTATTTTATTTTTTTTAAATCCATTACTCACTGCCACAGTAGAAGACCTTATGGCAGAGGATTTAAGCCGAATTAACTACACCAACCCACCCTTCCACAAGGTCGTATAAACAAGTATACAATAAGTGCTGAGGGTGAAAATTTTACCCATCAATAAAAGCGGATGTATATATCAGATATTGTGCAATTTACTCATGGAATGTCAATCTAAAAGCATAACATTCCTGGTCACTGACAGCAAAAGGTGTAAAACTACAATAATGCAGGTGAGTTGGGACTAGGGTCTGACTAGAGAAGTAACACACTGGAAACTTTAAAGCAGAATTGGAAATAAAAACCCTACATTTTTTCATTTTTTTCCCTCATACACCACAGTCAGAAAGGGGAGACTGCACATAAAGTAATGAAAGCAATAACAGTAAACTCACTTGGATTCCTTGCAAGCCAGGTGGCCCAGCCTCTCCAGGTATCCCAGTGTGACCCTGAAGGATAAAGCATGACTTCAATGATATCAAGAAAAAGAAAAAAAGAAAAACAGCTCTCAGTTGTAATGAGAAATGTATGGGTATTTTCACTCTGAACACGCCGATCAGTTTCTCTAAACGCATTGCACCCCCATGCCCGACATTTATTTAGAGCTGAAAGCCCCCTGGTACGAGAGATGGGGTCCAGACTTACTCCTTACCATCGGCCCCGGTTCCCCTGGTGGCCCAGGATCGCCCGTTTTCCCCCGATCACCCTGTGGGAGCACATCATGATTACAAAAACACAACTATTAGTAAATGTCAATTAAATGTACCATTTGTAACTTACTTTGTTTGCATTTAAATTCTTAGTATGCATATCAGAAGACTTGAAAAAATGCATTTCCTGGATTTCGTATGGATATTTTTCTAATTTATTGGTACTTCATTATGGTATTCTGCTGTACTTTTATCTTCTGTATATGAGCAGAGGAGCCATCAACTAACACTAAAAAAGCGAGCCTGGGATCTTCTCTAAAAACATTGCTACATAATGTGACTAGTGGTCAAAACAACACAGAACCGCATAAATAACTAAGGCGTTCAATCTATCCCAGAGAAAAACTCCAAATTTTAATTACTTGTTTTGTTAGTATAAGTGTTGAGTCTATTTGCTTGAGGAATGGCCAACACAATTCCAAAATGTCATATCAATTTTCCTTAGCAGAGTGTCAGATTAGCAGACTGTCACCACATTAAAAGTGATATAAAACACACACTGTCACAGAGAGACAAAAGGAGACGGCGCCAACCTTTTCTCCAGCAATGCCCATCTCTCCAGCAGGTCCGATGAAACCAGGCAATCCCTGAGGTGAGAAAGTGGAGAAAACACACCACCTTAGTGGACCTTTTTTTTTTAAATTGTTGTATTTAAGATATATTTCTACTAATAGGCTACACAGTTCTAAGGAACCAAAAATCCACACAAAGACACACAGAGGAGCATCAAACAGAAATCAGCAGAATGAGGGAGAAAAGCTTTTACCCTCTCGCCAAGCTTTCCGACCTCACCAGTTATCCCGGGCTCGCCCTACAGCAAAGCAGCCAATTAGCATATCACAAACTTATTCATGCCTTTCGCTTTTTACTTCTAATCAGTCAAAATGTGCTGGGAGGCCTGTTCCCCTGTGGTAATGAAGAATTAACATCTAATTTACACATATTCAGATGATACATTATCATAAGAGAACCACAGACACAATGTTCGGTTAAGGGTGACAGTCGTTCAGCAGTGGATCTGTGTTTTAGCAGGTCTGACCTTGAGTCCATCTGGACCTGTAAGTCCAGGGAATCCCTGCCTCCCAGGTCTGCCCTGAACAGAAAGCGAAAATGACACAGAGAAGTGCACCACGGCTCTACAGAACAATGAACACTATACATTCTCTGTTAAAAAAAAAGAAGTGTAGACTAGGAGTCTGCTGTCCCTGAAGAGACAGTGGCACAAAACAAACCAACAAGTGATGCCCAAACAAAACATTCATTTAAGAAATTTAATGACCCATAAAACAAAGAATTGTTTGCAGCATCAAAGTCTTCTTATTACTCACAAAAAGACACTGGGTTGTTGGTGTTTGTTTTCGCAAATCACTTGTGGGTTATGCGTGGGGGAGATGGCAGAACAGAGTCAACAATCACTAAAGTATCAAGCTTCATTGGATACGCTTTATCTATTGTTTAGGCTGGGATGGCGCCAAGCCTGAGATGGATCGTGATAGTTGCTGTAAATGTTGATCATACTGCAGAACTGTTCAGATGCATCCTATTTAATCCCTTGTTTGCCCTGCACAGCCTCTTGGCCTGTGTAATATCTTCGTAACCTGAAAAATCTAAATCGATGCATGATGCAGAAGATAAAACCAATGGGGACTTGTTGAGTTAAATCACTTCCGATTCCAATACAACTTTTCAATAAGTTTGACTCAACTTTTGGCATCCCTGATGGATACACAGTTATCGTCATCATTGGCTAAGTGACATGTTTTTTAGTAAAAAGTCTGTAATTTGTATTCTATTGCATTTATTCACTACTGATTCTGAAATGCATATGGGTTTTTACGTTTCATCTTTTTAATGATAGATAAGAACATAGCACTTTGCTGACCAACCTGGTAGTGCGAACAGCGTCCAATAGGAAGTCTTTCAAAACAGTTTTAGAACAATAGAGACTTACGAGCCAGAAGACTCATTGTCCTAAATAGACCATAGATAGCAAATTAAGGTAAAGAAATGATGGCCGAGATACACGCAGTGGTATTGTGCACAATATATCGTGGATTGTGGCATATGCAGAATATCCTACAGGAAATACAGTTATTGTGTTTTCAAACTGGTTGTTATCTGCCTAGCCAATCAGCACTCACCTCGAATCCGGCCAATCCAGCTGGCCCAATCAGACCCTCATCACCCTGATTGGGAATATTGGACAGAAGGTCAGGTGAAGACCAAGATCACTCAGCACATTGGTGAACCAAAGAAACCCCACCTGAAGGCCGGGCGTTCCTAGTGGGCCAGGTAACCCTCTCATCCCTTGCTTCCCCTATGAATAACAACAGTGAAAATCAACTTGAGGATTTTCTCTTCCTGGACATACTTATGTTCATGGAGTACTTGTCTATCTAACCTTGGGTCCCTCTGGGCCATTTTGACCTGGTGGGCCAATGTCACCTGGAAAGCCCTGTGGAGATTAAGCACCAATTCATTCCCAGGCAAAGTAAAGCTTTCTGAAAAACCCCTATTGAGTGAAAAAATTCAACTTAAGTTTTGTTGTTGTGAAAATACATATTTCAAAATCTAGTATTTAGTACAGAGATCCTACCTCTGGTCCTGGAGGGCCTGGTAAACCATCTGGACCCCTTTCACCAGGCTTACCCTAAAACAGAAAACACTTTTTAAAAACAAAGGCAGGCTTGACTTTACCCAATCTCAAAATGCCATGAGCAGATTCCCTAAATGTCGTGCTCAAGGAACACTATGTTCTCTGTCCCAGCACTAATTAAATGAAACCTTGGAAAAGGAAAATCAGAAAAAGAAATCTGCCACATGACACCAGATACAAATGCATTTAACAACATTTCTTGGATTTTAAGGTTTTTACGACACCAAATAAAATTGTCATACTTATTGTAGAAATGGTGAGATTGTGAAAGGCCATCAGAAGGTCTCGAATTACAACAGCCATGCTGGAATTTCCAATCAGATCGGAGAGTATTCAAAACATTAAGGACGCTTTAAAGCACACAAGCCAGTTTTTTTGGATTAGTTTTAGAGCTCTGGCAGTATTAGTACTGGGAATTTGCCATTTTACTGGGCTTTGAGGGGCTGATCAGCATACATTTTTTGAACCAAATAAAACTAAAGTAGTTCTTTAAAAACATGAGTGGCTGAACTTTGCTTATGTTAACATTTGAAGATTTGAACCCTTTTTTTACTTCAAAGGCACCGGTGTTTCCTTTTGAGCACACCTCTGTGCTTTCAGTCACAATTCTAATCTGAGGCTATAAAGGAATAAAACAGTGGGAAGTGCCCCCACCACATCTTAAGTAAAGCTGTGTCTGCTCACAGGCCTGTTTGTTCCATAATGCACCTCATTATTTATTACCCATTGCTTCACATAATTACAAACAAACAAGAAACCAAAGTCTTTAGTCTTATAAAAAAGGAAAAAGAAAGGCAGAAGAAAGCAAGATTTTCTGAGCTTTCTCATCATGTGTTAACTATGCTGCATCAATGGGTAAAACTCATTACTTCAGAGCTTGGTAGAGGGGCCGTTTTTTAATACCAGTGGTAAATCTGATGGCGAATCTACAGCAA
This sequence comes from Mullus surmuletus, assembly GCA_903171835.1. Lineage (NCBI taxonomy): Eukaryota > Metazoa > Chordata > Actinopteri > Syngnathiformes > Mullidae > Mullus > Mullus surmuletus. The sequence goes on from CAESWR010001715.1 coordinate 39,887, forward strand.
AACTCACCTGTGGTCCAGGTTTTCCAGAAGGACCTGGCAAACCAGGCAAGCCACCGATGCCCTGTGTAATATTAAAAGCAAACAAAAAAGTAAGAGTAAACCAGTCTTGCATTATAAATGTTTAGCTTTTATGTATAGGACAGCAAATCACTCCATTTAGTTGTTCACAAACACACACAAAGACACACACAGGTCAATGACAGTCATATGCAGGTCAACAAATTCCACAATATAAACGATATACACATACCTTGTCCCCTTTGAAACCACATTCCCCTGGTTCTCCTGAAACACCAACGTCCCCCTGAGAGAAACAAAATAAAAAGTGTCACATGTAATCAGAGCATTAAGGAAAAGTGACTCAGGAAGACATGCATGGCAGCATTGTGTCGCTGCTCGTCAGTAAGCTTTGTCCAGAATGACACATCTCTGTATTCTACAAGCATTCTCGCACTGGGACAGTTAGTAGTCTGAGAAATACATATGCAGATCACCTTATCACCTTTCAGTCCTGGTTCACCAGGGTTTCCTGGGACTCCCTTGGAAGCAAAAAGTAACACAAAACAATTTTAAGTTCATATGTTTGTTAAGAGTTTCAGTGTCTCAATCAATCTCTTTTGATACCATTTCGATATAGAAACCAGAAACATTCCACATTGTTTTTACCTTTAGTCCTGGTGGTCCCGGTAAACCCATAATGCCGACAGGGCCCATGTCTCCCTTACACCAACAACACACAAAACATATTCTTACTCAACTGAAGACAGAGCAACTTAAGACTCAGCCATAAATAATGCATATTCTAACATTGACCACTCACTGTCTGTGGCCATATGATGTTTCACAACTGTTGCTGTAAAAGGATCATTCTGGTACTTTTAGATGCCGACCAAGCTCCGGTCAAATTGCTCAACAGGGAAAAAGAATTCATATGATTCCACTGTTGAACAGGAATGCTATGAGTGCAACCAATGAAAAAGAACTCTACAGCAAGTGTTCTTTTTTTTCTTTCATATATAAGATTCTCATCTTATAGATGGATGTGTATCTAACATGGAACACATGTCTAGTTCTGGGGGCAAAAATTCAGGAGATGGATTGTTGGAAGAAGTAACCCTAAGTAAAGTCTGAGAGCTGACTGTTATCTCATAAACAATTCTCTGATATGTTGTGATAAATCAGTGTCCCAGAAACATCATCACGCTTTTAGAGGAAAAAAGTTGAGGAACAAGTTGTAAACGGCAGAAACCGATGTTGTTTTTTACGCTACCAATTAGAGAGTAGAAGAAATACACCAAGTAAGCATTATTTCCTGAATCAAAAGGTTCCCAGAGAGAAAAATTCTCCCATGGCCAGAGTGAAGGTCATTTTATCAGATAATATTGGTGTTATAAATATGACACCAATACACATAAAAGCACGGCAGGGAAATGTCATCACTTACAACGCCAATAGTGTTTCATTTCAAGAACACAGCAAAATGTGTGTCTGTAATGTTGTGATAATGTTCAGCCAAAAATATCAGTACAATGTTGTCAGATGTTTTCAGACAACATGAAATTACAATCTCAGCAAGTCAGGAAACAAAACAAGCACGCTTAGTTAACAAGTTTTGACTGTAGCAGTTATGGACCAATTGAAAAAAAAAACCTATCCACATTACCTATTTTTACGCAAAAATGTGAAAATAGGATTTAACTACAGAAAATTGTCAAAGCAGAATTGGGTCGGTGTAAAAAAGAAATGAAGTGCAAATCCAATATAATTAAAATACATGTTAAATATTTATCAAAACATTCCAGCCGTATCAAGTGCTTGAGTCGGGAAGAACTCACTTTATTTCTCTGTACCTGCAAGTCTCGACAGAGAACCAATATAAGGTTTGAGTCAAAAGAAAGATTCGGAACAAATGTGGAAGAATAGCAAATGTGCATTTCATCCAGAGGAGAAGAAGACAAAGAGGAAATTAGAAACAGAGGAGTAAAACAAAAAACAAGGACCCAAAGTGTAGGAACCACAAAATATAACATAGTAATATCATTGTAAGGGAAATAGCAACACTCACAATAAGACCAGGGACTCCACATGGTCCAGGAGCGCCCAGTTCACCCTTTGGGAGGAAGAGGAAATAAAGAAAAGATGCTTAAGGCTCGAAGCAAAAACAAGAACTCAGGGTTTAATAGGGATTGTCAGAGGATACACGTGGAGGCATCATGCGGTTTCTATATTTTGGTCGGTTCTGTCCGTTCATTGATATCCCCGGCAGCACGTTTCTCCTCTTGCTTTAGCATGCTGAGTAGGCACTTGGCACTTCGCACACAGAGATGTTTGTTGTCCAATTATCTACCCGGCCGCCACATGCCATGCCTACATCCTCTCCGAGCTGAGGAGCCAAACGGAGAGATGACAAACAGCCCAGCGTGGCCTTCCTGTCGCCACCTCCGTTTCCCCGTGAAAGAAAGGAGGCGAATTCGACCAAATGGAACGTGCGCCCTCTTCCCCCTGGAGGGAGAGGAAGCCGGGCCTGGAGGAGGCTGTGGGGGTCAGCCAATCACAATCTGACAGCGACCTTGTCAGTCACGGACGGGGAGGGTCAAACGGGAGGGAAAAAGTGAAACTGTCGATGTCGCCCTCGCATCAGTGGATGATCGAGTGCGAGTGTGTGCGAGTTACTGATTTGCCTCACAGTCAGTGCAGGAATGGAACAATAGGCAAGTCTGGTTAATAAAGAGTTTAACCCTTAAGAGTTTTTGACAATTTAGAGGGTCAAATCCCCCCCAAAATATTATATATTTGATATGTATCTTTCAGGCCGAAGCTGATTAACAATACTGACTAATTTAAAATTGGAAAAAATTATATATGATATTTTTACAACAGTCTTTTGGAAGGAGATGCTTCAAAAGTTTGCTACAAAAGTCTGTCACTGCAGAAAAAATGTATGCCTTAAATTCAATGTTGCTGCTAATCATTGACCCATCTGAGGCTCTAACTCTAATAATAATAATTAAACCCTCCTTGAATTGCATTTTATGGAAATTATTTGAGTTTTTTTCTTTTTTTTTCTGATTAAAATACTGGGTTACTTAAACAAACTGGCATTTAGAGGGTTAAAATCCCCCCAAATCATTCATATTTGACATCAATATTTTAGGCTGAAGTTGACTAAAATATTGACTCGTTTAAAGTGGAAAAATACACTGTGTGTTATTTTTAAAGCAGTTATAAGGAGGGGAAGTCTTTCGTCCTGAGGGATGATTGAGAAAGTTTTTTTAAGGAACTCTTAAGGGCTAATAATTCAGCCTTTTTGCTTTTTATGAAATGTGCTTTAGAGGTGAAGTTTTATTCTGATGATTTTTCTTCTCATTCAGAAATAAGATTGCAGATTTTTTTTTTACAGGAAATACACTGTATGCATCATTTCACTTACAGGGTTCCCATCAGGGCCAGGAGGTCCCCTCTCTCCAAAGTCACCAGGAAAACCCTGAGCACACAAACAAACAGGATGTTACGTTAAGCAGACGGGAACCGGGCGGCTTTGCCACGGTCGCGATCTTTTCAGATATCACACGGTTCGACGGCCGAGGTTATCAGGCCGTACACACAGTATCAACAGAGCGTTTTCCAAAACAGAAGTTTGTGGAATAACGCCAAGCAAATCCCATCAAATGTGTTCCCAGCTCTTCATTCCTGGGAGACCGGCAGGAAATTCCACGGTTGAGCGTTTCCAAGCGACTGAGCGTCTGTGCGAGCATGCGCTGGCAGGGAGCGCGCTGCAGCCCACGAAACCAAACCCTCAGGACTTGCCTAAATGGCCGAATAAAGCTGCTTGGCCCGGGAATTGCTGACGGTGCCCTTTTTTTTTGCTTGGTGCTCGTAATTCCATTATGGAGGCAGAACAAGGGGCGTGATGCAGCCGCGAGGCCACACGCTCAACATGTGCTTGTCAAGGCGCCAAGGTCAACACGCAGCCGACACACACGCCTCTGCGCACACCTACAGCACCGCTTAGAGCGACGAGAAGTGCCGAAATAGCAGAGGAATCACTTGTCTCGTGTCTGCAGACGGAGATGGAAAATATCAAATGGCATTAGGAAGACATAACGGGATGATTTGACGGGACTGTTTGTGTGGCAGACTGCTGATTTCGAACATTAGGCAAATGTGGATAGAAAAATAGTCAGTAATCGCTGCAGCATGAAACCCGCTGGAAATGTGGAAAAATTTGCCTCTTTCCAAAAACACCAATAACTCGGTTTATCAGAAACACATGCAACTTCAAGTCTTTGTTCTCACATTGACAACAACTTCCAGCAAGGTTGGCAGGGCACATTTCATTATGTGATCCATCCGAGAAATTTCTGCCATTCTGCTGCGAGCAAACTATAACACTGACTAAATAAAAGTATATACGAGGCTCCCTTCCTGATTGCCATCTGTGTGATTAAGACTGAGCCAAGGAGCCTTTTAAAACGTAAAATGCACTAAGAATTGTGCAGCTCTAACTGTTTTTGTCTTTGAGACGTGTCAGTCAACCTTATCGATGTTGAGTCGAACATGCCAATTTGCACTGTTTTGAACCGCTTCATCACAGACTCTGAATCGGAAAAAGAAAGCTCACATGCAAATCGACTGACCTCACTCTTCACCACAGAGGAAGAAAAACTGCTAGCTCATGACTTGGCTACGACCAGCCTACTTTTGGATGTCAGTCGATGTCAGTGACCATTATTGTGTAATAATATTAACAACAACAAGGAGAAAAAAAAACATCTACAACCACTCAGCCTGGGAAAGTATCAGCTTTACACAAGTGGTTATGAGCTGTACTACTATTTTCCATGTACAGCTTCATGGGTGGAAAATGAAGTTCCAGGCGCCAATGACGATAGACGTCCCTGCTCCGTGGTTAGAGGCTCCGGAAAGCCAAAACCACAATTGACACATGATCATATCAGTCTAATTAAAAACAAGTACAGAGTGCTGACGACGTTCAACGTTTTCCTAATCAACTTCAGCTAGAGAGGAAATGTGATGCGAGCCATTTTGCAACTGTCTGACTTTAATATCGGGGTGACTTTTAAAAATATACATAATTGAGAACTAAGATGTCATTTGCTGACATTATTGTTTTAAAAAATTTGCTAACATTACAGAAGGTCAACAACTCTCCTCAGAAGCGTGCCAGCATGGAGGTCACAGCAACTTAATTCCCAGATTTATGCAACCTGCCCTGCCCCCCAGGAAGGTCTTCATGTGAGTAACGGCCATTTAATACACTATGAAGTAGCTCTGTGAGAGTAAAGCAGCTAATAAATCAAGACAAAAACACCCTGACTGAGATTTAAGAAAGTTGTCTGAGAAGTATGTTGAGAGAAAACTTTACCGGCCTACCCATCTTGCCCTTCTTCCCATGAACGCCGGGGATTCCCTGAAAAGAGAGTAGAGAAACCATTGAGATATGACTTGGGGTTTGCAGAGTAATTGCGAGATAATGATATTTTCCTTTATTTAAGACAGAACTATATAGTATGTTCACTTGTCAACATGCTGTCACCACTAGTCGCATGGGGAAACCGGGAGAATGCAGCCATTAGTTTAACTGTCATCAATCAGGGTATTTTATAAGTACAAATATTGAACTTTTTGTGGAACTCAAATGAATTCAAAAAAAGAAAAAAAAATCACCACAGATTAATTTCCTTTGCACCACCATGCCTATACCAAATTTCATGCCAATCTATCTAATACTTCTTGAGGAATTTTACTCCAATCTTGAGACCAACTAAAGAAGGCATTAAACCACATTGCACCACCGTGCAGATCCACTGCCCTGAAGGTCCCGGAGAGAGAAGGCAGCTGGCTTAAAGCCAATTTAATTCCACCTCTTACATTTTAGCTGTATCCATGACCGAGGAAAGAGGTTTGTTTTGCCCTCGTGCTAGATCCAATAGACTATTTGGTATACTGTTACTTTGAGGCCGTAATAGTGGTTTGATGAAGTGTGCCTGCAGTATTTCATAAGTTTAACTTGTGTCTTCATCATTTTGATCCATGGATAGTCGTATAATGCGACCCGGCGGGCATTTATTGTCACAACCACTAATACTCACTCTCTCGCCGTCGGGACCAGGAAAGCCAAAAAGCCCGGGGATGCCAATGTGCCCCTGAAGAAATAAAAACGGAGGAGTGGCGGGGGAGATAAGGAAAAGAAAGGTGGTATAAGGGAGAGGGAGGCAGAGAAGGAGTCACAATGAGATAGAGCCGGGATGGACATATATTGGAGTTGGCATCAACCAAAGCGATCGCGATTGGTTTATCTGGTAAAGCACCGCTGGCTTTTTGCTGGGCCGAAGTGAAGAGCCAAGCCTTGAGGCAAGTGTATATGCCCATGGACTGCATGGTGCTGGCTTCCACGATGTAGTCCAAGGGCACATACCCTCACATCAGGGATCTCCGAAGATCTGACCGCTGAATCTGCTCGACGGAAAGACAAGGACAGAACTGGCGATAAAGGGCAAAAAACAGATATCACGATGACATTAAGCTACCGTCGGAAGACATTAGGGTTCGGCTTGAGAGCAGAGCAATATAGTTTTATGATATTTGGCTAACATTAACAAGAAAAGCAAGCGGAGGAAAGACCCAGGGAACCCCAGAGTCAATTGCTCCTGCAGTACTTGAAATGCACCAAGAAAACCATCTGTCTTTATCATTTTGGAGTTAACAAGGGCAGACCAGTGGTGTTTATGAGGTTGGCCTTTTATGTGCCCACACTGGTTAGGTAATTCATCGAGCATGCTTTTCACAGTTCATTTGCAAAAGTGAAAGTTCACCTACTTTGCTGTACTGAGAAAAAAAAATGTATAAATAAATAAAACATGCTTCTTTCCTCTGTGGCCTTTAGGTTGCTGGGCGAGGATAAAAACATGACACGAATAAACAGCAAAAGACTCGCTGAGAGAGATTAACAGTGAAACGGAGAAGCTGTATTTACTTTTCAGCAAATCCTATTAGATCAAACACATTATGAAGGAGAATTTATTGCTTAAAAAACAAATACATGCCAAGGGTGTTTTGTATTTTTTTCCAAACATGTATACTCACCCTGACTCCTTTTGGCCCCATTTTGCCTACAGGCCCAGGTAAACCCTACATGAGACGACAGAACATGTTTTACGAAAAGCTCTTTGATCGTACTAATGTGAGAGAATATATTAGGAAACATAAAGAAATGTTGAAATATATCTAATAACTGGAGGAACTTGATTTGGACTTTTTCTCCAAATATCGTTTGGTTCATGGCTGGGATTTTCAGTTAATACTCCGGCAGCATTTACACTGATTTGTCTGAGACAATGCCAGCAAATTCATCGCAGCGGAACATTTCCCCCCTGCAACTAAAGATCAGCTCTCGTTTCGACGAATGCCCGTCAGCCAGGCGCGGCCGTGTCTCGACTTAAACCTAAAGCCCCGGTGACTCACAGCATGTAGATGGTAGGGGGTGCTAAAACCTAATCCATCACAGACTATTAAATGTGTATAGGGATGCGGGGTCTGACACAGTAAGTGTGCCAAAGCGCTGAAGCAAACGCAGAGACCCTTGTCTGAACTCGGTTATCGCGAACATTCCAGCAGCGCGAGCGAAGGAGCTGTTATGATATTGCCTTTTTTAGTTTACATTCGCTCAGAGGGGCAGATTTTGAAAAACGCAGAGGAAACCCAAACGCTCAATTTTGACTTCTGAACTTAAACGGCACTCCAAGACACGAGGCACGGAATCCTGCTGACAGTCAGTGGGCAGACGAGGCTTTTTCGAACCTGGTGGGCTGTTGCATTAGTCACACTTTGCTCCGCTTTTTTTTTTTACCCTCGGGGTCGTGATTACTATGGAAACCTATTGACATTTTATTTCCTCACTAGACAAGCGGCATCCGTCGCCCAAATTCCACCACAGGTGCTTCTCTGCTACAGTTTATTGTGATGTTTACTCTTGCTGGGCCGTATTGCTTTCATTACAAAGCCACAAAACATTTTATTCGGATTCAACAAATTAGCTTTCTGAAGGCCGTTGCAGACGCAGCAGACGCTTTCCAAGTGTCTATAAAAGTCTGTGTTTTTACATTCCGGCTTCGAGAAACACATAAGAGGAAAGTGTTTCACCGATAATTTCTCTTTTATTCATCATTTTCACACAGAGGGAGATGGCTGAAATATGATTTATGGAAAGGCTAAAAGCAGCCCTGAGCTGATATATTAAAGAGATATATAGAGATTATACCCTCGCTTTTATATCTTGTTTTATCTTTCGTTATGCGAGTCTCGAGTGTGTGCTTCCATATGTGTGTGTATGTGTGTGTGTGTGGCCTCTGCTCAACCAGCACTGCAACACTAAATTTACTGCACCTGCCTGCCAGGATAGCCTTTGGCCCCAGGGCTTCCATCATCTCCCTGTTCACCCTGTGGAGAGAAGGGCAGGAGAAAGAAAAAATAAATAAAAAATCAGTGCTAGAGGAGTGCAAGAGACTCAAAGAGGCAAAGCTGAAGCAAAAAACGGATTGAAGGATGGAGAAAGGGAAGACCTATTGTTTAGGAAAATATCTTCTTGTGTGGCTTTTAGGTGAAATTGCGCCGAGTGAAATAACTGAGCTGGGAAGGACTCGTAATAACCGAAAACAAGCTCATTGTTTATGCAGTAGCCCGACAGATTAATTCCAATCTCTGGCCTTTAATAATGAAAGGACTTTTTGTTTAATGAAGCCAATGTTTCTTCAGGAAAAAAAAAGCACCGCTGGAGACGGTGCTACACTAACCGTTCAATTAGCCCAACAGTAAGCGTTATTGTAATGCGGTCCGGCCACACGCTGGTAGCCCCGCCTTGAACAACCTTAATATGTTTATCCTCATCAACGCACATCATAATACTGTATGTGACTCATTTCTTTTTTTTCTTTTTCAATTTGACCCCAAAAAATAGCTTAATTCTATAGAGAGAGGCGGACTTATAATGAAGGCATGTCGGCCCCAGTTATGTTCTGGGAAAAATGGATGATTGATTTGTTATGAGCCAAATGTTAAAGTATTATTGAAATGACTGTTGTAGAGCAGACACGGTAGCAGTTCTATAAGTTGTAGCAGTCATGACGGCATGTATTACTGCAATATATATAAGGGATATTGTGCAGAAGGCAGGTTGTTCTTGCAGAATAAGCCATGAGAGGGTAATGCAAGTCCCTGCCCGGGGATAATCCGCTTTATTAAACAGCTGCTAACTGAGCACGCTGAATTATTTGACACGAAAACGAAGACTTTAAAAGTATCCCGAGACAGCTAGGGAGATTCTCTGCATGAGTGGGTGCATATTTTTTGACCGTCTGATGGTCTGTCGGCATGAGGAGACACACGGGTGACATTCTGCTGCTGCGGAGGGTGATAATGCTAATGTGTCATTCTTGAAAGTCAGGCTGCTCTCCCGGTCAACAGATGGTGGTGATACACACCAGGAAATGTACCAGTTGACCAATATCAACACTGCCAGCAAAAATAGATAAAATAAATAAATAAATAAATAAATAAAAATACAGACTTCATCATGACTTAAAATGTGCTCCCACCTTTCTGTCAACTTAGAAGTCTTCATAATGACTGAATAAATTAATAAAAAGATGGCACTAGGTGTCGCCAGTTATCTCCACTAGATTAGAAAACAACCAAATCAATAGTAACAAATTAGTCTTTGAATGCATTGGCCAATCAGAGCTGGAAGTTCAACATGTTTCCATGTTAATCGATGTTTTCTGCAGAAAGAGAAGCGTCGACTGAGAGCCGGGAGAGAGAAAAGTTTTTAAGTTTTCTCTTCTTTTTTTTTCCTCCTTGTGACGCAGCACATTCCTCCCAGTGATAGTGAAGTTGGACTCTGAAGGAGGGAGGGGAAGAGGAATGACCTCGGGTGTTGAAACTATTTAGCCTAGTTGTGTGTGTGCCAGCAAATCTCTCTCTCTCTCTCTCTTTTCCCGCCAAGATTCCTTAATGTCTCTTCTCCTCTAACTGCAATCCTTCCCACCATCCCCACCCCTTTTTTTGGAACATCCCGTTGTCTCTGTGTTAATATTTTCTCTCGGTCATTCCCTCCCTTTGGTCTGTTTTGTAACTATAAATGGAAAGACATGCTGGAGTCTTTATGGGAAGTGTCTCTGTGCAGGCTTGGCTCTTTTGTTTGACGAGTAAACATGCATTAATGTAAAGCAACAACACAGTGGATTTTATCCGGATGGCGACACTTAAAAGATTCAAAGAGAGTCGTGCGGGGCACGCACAGGTGGGTGCCCACACACTAGGCTCTGACTAAATGACAGACATTTCCAGGCATTGTGGGTATTTGTCACTTACCTTGACCACTAGTGTGATTGTTTTTCTTATCCAAAACACCACATTCTAATGAAATGGAACAATGATGCATCTCCTCTCGATTAATAGTTTACTAATGAATATAGATGTGGATACTGATGGGTGGAGCAACAAAAACCGTGAACATTCTGCAGATTGTCCTAGAGGTGTAATTGAGAGAAATGAAAGCACTCACGGGTTCACCTGGGAGACCAGCGGGACCGGGATGACCTTTTTGTCCCTGTTGAGAAAGAAACAAAAGCTTAGATATTTTTGAACATATAATAATGAACGAGAAGAATACAAGGGCATTTCATCAAAAATAAAAACAACAAAAAACAATTCATTCAATTTGCAAAGCCACGGGGAAGCCGGATGCTCAATTATGCACTTCACAAAGGGAGATATTGTCATATTTGGCAGGAAAATTAAGTCAGCGGTTACATGTAATCAAGTTTTTTGCTCTTAGAGTTTATCACCTTGCGTTCAAAGGCATCTCAGTAAACATAGCAGGAGATGGAATTGTGATGAAGGGTTTTTTTCCGGTCACCAAAGGGCTGATTGAAGTTTGTTTCCTTGTTATAAAAAAGTGAAATAAAAAAATAAAAACAATCAATGATATAACTTAATAAGAGGCTCTACAAACCATGCAGTGAAATTAATAGAGTACGTCAGTGCAGCACTGGCCGCTTGACCTTAGATAAAACACTTCTTTAGCACAAAGGAACCGTGCAGCTTTTATTTATTGTTTCAGCCCAGCTGCTTGAGTCTAATCAGCGCCACCAGGACACCCTGACAAAACAATCTGGCGCTAATTAAGCCAATAAACCAATAAGAATGTAACAAGTGAAAAGCAAAAGAGTAATTAATGGTCACCTTCATGCCCCCATACCCTCAAATGAGCGTGCCAGCTGCTTACAAATATGTATTCATCTTTTCAAAATCGAGTCCACGAGACCGAGCGTGGACGCCGTCACGCGAAGACACCTCTGAGGGAGGATCAGGTCTGTCCCCTCGAGTGTGAAGTCATTAGCCACCAGCTGTGTTGGCGTGTCAGCGAGCGAACCCCGGGCTGCTCCGGGCTGACGCTAAAAAGTGGTAACAGCATAAACAAACAAGTCGCCATTTACCGGCCCTCATTCCGAGCACTCTGTGGCCCGAGTGTATACACGAGGCTTAAACTCTACTTCAGCAAATGTCCTGAGAGAACCTCGCGCGTGCTGATGGGAAGCAGGCCTCACCTTTAAAGGCAGCTTGACCCAGTTTACGCCGGCCTGAGTGCCAATGATGGGAAAGGGGAAGGGGGATTATTTTCTTTTAAATCTGGATAATTCTATAACTTGGAATCTGTGATTGGAGCAGCATGTTCAGTTTTACTGTTCATATGCATGGCTAAGAGGTTTTTTTTTTAAATCGAATCAAATTCACAACTGAGTCTAGAAAGAGCTGATAAAGCCTTGCACACTACAGATTCTTTGTTTGACATTTTTCGGTTGGTTAAATATGAAGCTATATGGAGGCTGCGTCACGACTGGAAACAGGAGCAAAGTCTGCGTCTGTCCAAGACTAACAAAGCGCCTTTAAATCTCACCAATTGCAATGCCATTTCTCCTTTGTAGAATCCAGACATAACATGAAAGTGGTGCGAATCATCTCGTCAAAGTCTTGGCAAAAGAGGATGAATATAAAGTATACTCTGAAATGTCAAACCGCTCTTTAACCTCTTATAAACCATGAAAGCCAAAAATAAAGAAAACTTTCCAAACTGGCGTAAGATCATATACCATCTGTGCAAGTATGTTATATAAACAAATCATTGAGGATATATGATGGTTAGACACCACATTTTGTTATTCTATGTAAAACACGTGGTCACCTTTTGACACATCGCAAATTTCGGTTAAAAAAGACAACGTGGAACATAAAACATTTGTAGCAATCAGTCACTTTTTACATGAAAATACGCGGCTGGACCTTCAAAGAGACAAAGTCAGAGGCAAATTGAGCACGAGTGGACTTTTGCGAGGAGGAATGGGAGGCCAAAAAGGCTAACATTAGGTGCCAATTTATTTTCAAATGTATGAAATGAAGAGTAAAAAGCTATATGCATTTATAAACAACATTGTGTTTCATGCGGCATTTGTAGACAAAAACACACCAAAGTACATTGGGAAGAAAGGCCAAAACTTTGATAGTGATCATGTTTGATGTATTTACAAAGACCGGAGTCTAGATGAGGTTGGGTTGCTTTGCACTGTACAACTGGAGTTAACACTGCCGACCATCCGGCGGGTTAGATAAGGTTGCGAGGCGGAGGGAGAGTGATACTGACATGCCTGAAGCTGTTTAGTGAAATGGTGCTGGCAGAGTGAGGTCCCATGTTGATCAAAAGGCCGGTATCGGTCCAGGGTATCATCAAAACTCAAAAAAGCACGTTATTAACGTGCCAGAAACATTTCCGCCAGTGCAAATGAAAATAGATAATAACTATCCCGAAGCCACAAACCGTCGACTGTGACTTCAAGTGAGCAGTGATCTTTAAACCGGCAGAAAGGAAGCTGAATTTGTGAGTTCAGTCTCAGAGTGAAGATGAAAATCACTTATGACACCATCTTTTGAAAATCATGAGCGAGTTCAATGAAAAAGAAAAAAAGTCCAAAAGAAGTAATACTTTGAAAAGCGAGTATTTTTTAAAGATTGAAATTTTCTGTCAAATCTCCTGGGGCTTTTGAAGACAAAAGTGAAGCCAGATGCTGCTCCATTGGCCACAGTAATTCTATCAGACACTGCTCGACTTCGGTTCTGTCAAACTCCTGATTATTTGTGTATTTATCTGCAGGCAAGCGGCAATGTGCTCCAAATTGGAAATATCTGACAGGATTTTTTCAACGGGAGGGATTGATGCGTCTGCAGCGGGAGCCAAGGCAGCATGGCCACAGAAAGCCAAAGTTACGTGTCTGGGCTTTCCAACACGTCCAGTGCAGATGAATACAGTAAAAGCGGGCTAAGAAGTAGCTAATGTCTGCGCCGTGTGTGTGACGTAAAGATGTCGAAGGATCACAGCCTCCATAAGTTGCGCCTCACGAAGGGAGGACAGGTTTAACAGACCGCTCCAACAGCAGTGTCTCCCTCTTACACAATCACTAACAGGCTTTGCTAGACAAAAATATTCTTCTTTATTTCTGTATAAACACACAAAAAAAACTTCTTCCCACTGGGCTTGCACTTCTTTTTCTGACAAATCAGACTCAGCAAATAAAGGTTTGAGAATGTTATTATACAACACAGAGGAGAAGGAAAAGAAAAAAAAGAAAAATCTCGAGGGCCGCGCAGCTAATAAAAAGTTTAGCACTGTGCCATGATCAGAGCTGGCAGTGTGGAAAGGTGCAGTGGTCCAGAGCTGGTAATGGTCTCCACAGTGTGTCAGATTCATACATACGTACAGCGATCCCCTCTTGCTTTTCACGGCGCGGACCGCCGACTGACTCCCAGGCAGCCTTCCCATTACATCTTTACACATTTCCCACAGTGTGAAAGGCTTTCTCTGGCAGCGGGCCAGCAGCCCGGCGCAAAACTCAGCAAAGGGTGTCCATAAAGCCGGGGCAGGTCACACTTTTATTGGCTGGTTCGATACAAGCCGACGCGAGAGCCAACCTTCGACTTCATCCGCAGCACATGACGGAATTTTCAATGTAATTTGAATACAAGTGAGTGTAAGTGTGCTGTGAGGAGTTTTGGCTTCCAGAGGCGGAATATGATGAAAAAAAGGAACAGCTGGATTCAATGAGGTGTCTGGTGGCCTTCAGCTGTGGCGAGATGATTGCCTTGCTTTTATTAGCTGGATACAAACTGCCTTTTAATACAATGCGCGGCTGTCAGCGGGAACATGTGTGTTTCAGATTCAATCGGTGCGTCCGAGTCCTACCTGAACTGATGATTCAGAGGATGGGGGGGGATCTGTTACTTACAACCACTTAACCTCTGCCAAGTTAGCGGTCTACGCCCTACAAAAACCTTCAATTACCATAAATTAAGCGGGAAGAATATCAGCTTTTTCCCATGACTCCATGTTCAATGACTCACAAGGCGAGAAGAGTCCCCGCTTTTTCCTCCCTACTACAGCGAGTAGAGCGCACGCACCAGATGGTTTTTAACAGTCAGCGCTGTCCGGTTGCATAACAGACCACTGTGGCTCACGCCAAGGCATTATTGCACTCTAACAAACGAGGACAGGGTAATGTGTGTGTGTTGTGTCGGTTATTCCATATGTTGTGGAGAAAAAATACACAGTCATGGTCAAGACTTCAAAATGTCCATGAATTGTTCGCGGGTTAAAGACTTCGGGCTACGGCCATTTTGTTTCGATTAGTCATGAAAATGATTCATATCAGTAACTACTTTGATTGAAATTCTTATGAAGCAGTTGTGGACTTTTTCTTGGGAAACACTGTAAGAAAGTTGCAAAGAACCGCACCAGTAACTTTCCGTCACTCTTTTTGACTGTTGCAAACCATTAAGAAATCGGTTGCTCATAATTTAGTCGGGCAGGGACTCAACGCTGCGCCTCCATCTGCTGGTCACTGCTACACAGATTCTGTGTCCAAATGACATCATTAGCATAAGATGGTGGTGGTCCGTATCCAAGATTTTCTGGCCTCATTTTTGCACGGTGGGAGGATGTGGGGAAACGTCGCCCATTGTTTTAGACTATGGGCCGGAAAAGTAGTGATTGTGGTCGTAGTAAGGGCAAGACTCCAGGAATTCAATCAAAATGGGAGTGATATCTCTCCAAAGTGACGGACACACAAATGTAAAAATGATGCACTTTAAAGGTTTTTCTCACTCTGCGAGTCGTTTGGTAATTAGCATTCTTACCGCATGAGCACGCTGACCCTCTAGCGACCTTTTACTGTACTGACACACAGTTTGTCTCTTTCTTTGCCACAATATAATTCTGACAGCAAACCACAGGAGAAGTGGGATGATGAACTGTCAAGTGCAATTTCCAAAGCGTGTTGTCTGAGGATTTCTTTTTCTTCAACACTTTTATGACTTTGTTTTTGTAAACAGATGCGGCTGCAACAGTCAAGAGTGTCAGGTAACTGAGCGCTGTTTCTCCATACAACATTTCTCTTTTTAATTCTTATACATCCATAATAAAAATTACCCCAGATCCTCGTATAAATCAAAGCGATTCCCTGCAGAAAAAGCCAGGCTCAGACTAAAGAAGTTTTAAAATCCTAACCGATTTTGAAATTGGGTTTTAATCACGCACATAAGGGGGGACTTCGCAGATGTTTCCGTCTAATCTCAAACATACACTCTCATCTGAAAGTATTGGTGCATCTCACACAACAGGATATTGTTAAGATTATCGTGCCAGAGGGAGCAATCAGGGAGCAATGCATCACCTCACCTGATCTCATGGGGAAGAGGATGTAAACAAAAGGGAGACTGTGGTGCAACGATTTGCTGCAGGCCCAATGTTACGAATACTTTGCAGTGAAAAAGGAGGGGGGGAAAAAAAACAAAAAGCAAAAGCAGGAAGCCAAACAATCTGGATGACAAAATAGTTGCATGGATGCAGGAAACACGGCTCGTCTGTTCTGAGATCTGAGCTGTCAGTTTTAATGTGTCGACAGTAGAATGTTAGTTGATATTATCCTCGCAGTGGAATATTGACAGTTGCCCTGTAACACCATTACAACATTACAGCGTTATCCAGATGATATGAACAAGATAGGAGATGCAGTATGAAGGTATCACAGCACCACCAGGTGATGGGGACAGCTTTTCTGCGCCGAACTGCACTAACACTGCTGTAAATCTGTACCAATGGAAAAATAATGGGTGATGCAATCATTGAATTCAGCTCTTTCTGGCCTTTTTTTGGTTATTTTTGAGAGCAAAAAGGAATGATGGTAATGACCCTTTTCTCTGATTCTTGCATCATTTAGCACCGTTTCAAATATATTTGCACTGCAGCTATAGCAAACGTTTTACAAAAAGAAATATTGTTGCTGCATTGAGAGATGTCTTGTAGAGAAGAAAAAAAGTCACTTACTCTGTAACGTGTAATTTTCACACTATGCAGAGTAGGAAATCCAACGGGATCTGGCCCACTTGAGATGTGTAATTAGAGCGAGTGGGATAACAGGCTTTGGGAAAAGGCCAAGGCTCAAAAGCACAAGGCCATGAGGAGAACTCTCTGCTGCTAACCATCACTCTCTGTCAGGGCAACATGCACGGCGGCATGTAAGGAACTCAAATAATGCGGATGAGTGATCCCGTGCAGAACCGTATCACAGAACCACTCTGCATTCAAACTTTGTCCTACTTTTACCCGGCGAGCGCTCTGCGGAGGTCGGAAGACATGACATGAATTAGAAGGGAGCGTTGACAATGTGAGCTTCACCTACCGACCTTCAGCTTAAGTCTAAGTGCCTTCATCATTTCGGAGGTCAAGCGTGCAGATGATGTAACAGCCTCAATATTCAAACCACCACTATTTTTTTTTCCAACCCACAGGAAAGCTTGAGCGCAGGTGTGCTCCTTGACGCCTGCACTATGTTAGGCTGCTTTCCAAACAAGAGCTCAAACATCCACGTTTGGCATGGCCATTTAAACAAGCCAAATTCACATATTCCCCAATCAAAGCCATTTCATAGCAGACCGGATTTGAGAGGGATCATCTGATATACGGAGTCATTGATGCACAATTGGAGAACTAATCAATACCTGTCCATGCCTATTCCCACATACTTAATGGGCAAAATGCAGGAATAATTGAATATTTTGTTAACTTTCTTGTAGATTTGTCACACAGATATTGTACCTTTCGTCCATCTTGACCAGGCAACCCCGGGGGACCCAGGACACCAAACTCCCCCTGAAATGACACATTGGGTTACATTTATTACACATTTATTACAGCAGCATAATTTATGTCTATGCAAACGGGCATACTTTTTGTCCTTTTGGGGCTTGACCAGGGGACAGACCAGGGTCTCCTTTCTGTCCCTGAAATGTAAAAAACAGAGCACATGTTAGGTTGTATAGATTAGCTGAGACTATTTTTCCCACTCAGCAAGCATGTTAGCATGCCTTCTGCCTCACAAGGTGCAGAGGAACTTTCTGTTTGCGTTTAAACAATCAAAGAGTAATGAGTTCATCTTAGTCGTTTGGTGAGACGAGCAGTTGTATTTACATGAGCATGCAGTCCATTTATGCCCTCCAGTGACTCGGTTTACACCAAGGCAGTGAGAAGTGATGGGGAGTGACCATGAACATTCTTCTCCCTTTTCGGGCAGTGGGAATACCGTCAGTGCATTCTGGGTCAGTATTTGGCGCCCTCTCACACTACTTAAAGAGAGGACTTGTAATCTGCTCAACTGTAATATAAGAGGACCATAGAGAAATGCATAATTTCCTGATTTCTTTTTATCGCATGAGAAGAAAAATATCCTCAGCCTGCCTGGGTCTTCTGTGACTCAAATATTACCAGCTGAGTGTAATTAAACAAACTCAAAAGGTGTGGTGAATCATTTTGGTAAGATCCAGTCAGTAGGGCATTTTGTCCTTTTTTTTTCTTCGGAATTATATCAGAGCCAAGAAATACTCCTCCAGCCAAGCATAACACATATATGAACACTGTGTCTTTTCACAGGTTTGATTGTGAGCACATCATGCACCAATCATTTTATGTCATGGGCTAATGGTTGACTACTTATGAAGCGGTAACAGAACATCACTGTCTCAGTACATCATTATTGCAGTATCCAACAAAGTGATATATTGAAAACAAAACTAATACACAGTTCAGTATTATTTTCTTACGGCGTGTTCATTTTTCTTCAAGCGTACGATTGTGCCAGATCAGGCAGGCTGCTGTGTGCTGTTTGTGTGCAAATAGGTCAACCTGGACTGGGCCAGCTTTGGTTGGGCTCCAGTAACGAGTATGTGCACAACATAAGAATTACGGTTTCCAAGCCAAAGCATGGTATCAATTAGGGTTTTTTTTTTACTGTTCAAGAGTGGAAAATGTTGAAATTCAAAGCTTTCAAATGGATTAGGTACACACTTGAAATACGAGCAATTTTCCATTTTATTCCAACAACCCCTAATGTAGAGACTTTATGATGTCAGACTGACATGTTATAGAGCTGAGCAACCTCCTCCGTTGACAAAGGATATCAGCTGGAACACAAACTGGTGTCAAGTGTCTCTAAATGAGTGTATCAGTTCAGCTTAAAACTTCTATTCCCTCCTGAGGGGAAAAGAAATGAGTTTTAAAGAGTTGTTGGGCAAAACCTAAAACATCTGTGAGTGTGCATGTGCATTTTGGTGTCATTTTTTTGTTGGGTTTTGTGTTGTTGTCCCCAGAGTTTCAGATTTATGACATCCTACCTCATACCTGCTGGTCAACTCTAACAGTAAGTTTGGTATGTGGACAGGCTGAAACTTTAACGAATACATAATTCATGTTTCCTAAATCCAAATATGACTTATAAATAGTTGTTGAACATGTATGAACTGAACTTTTGTTTATATTTTTTGATTCTTGAAAGATGGATTGTTCCTTTAAATGTCTGGCTCTCACAATCGGACCCTCTAAGTCATACAAACAAGGATCTGTTGCATTTGTTTTCAGTGGGATTTGAAATTAAAATGTTTAACTAGTCACTCGTGTACCTTCAGTCCAGGAGGTCCGGAGCGACCAGGGTTTCCATGGGGGCCGGGAGGACCCTGAAGCAGACACACACACACGTGATTAAGGAAGACACCAAGTTAAGGTGATCACCATGGTCATTGAGCAGGCCTCTTTTTCAGCTCCAGAGAGAGAGAGAGAGAGAGGGGGCACTTAGTACAATATGTGAGGTATTCACACATGTGTGCACATATTGTTCTCTTTCCACTGGCTGTCTGTGTTATGGGACAGGTCATCAGTGCCCTGAGGTCCCTCTGTTTGTGTATAGGTGCTGTGTGAGACCCAGTGTGTCTCCTGCCTGTCTTTCCTGTCTGCTCGCCTGTCCAAGTTATGACATATGGATGTGATTTTCCTTATCCCTACACTTTTCCACTGGTTTCTGGGGTCCCACAAAGTGAAGGCCACTCATCCATCACAATATCTTCCCCACTTGCTGCGTGCCCCAAACTGTTAGGGACACCCGATGTATACATAACATGCCTATGTGTGTTTCATTGAGCCGTCCAAGCCGGATCTTTTATCACGCCGGACCATTCCCTGCAAGTCAGGCCAGGTGGGTAAACAAACAGCGGGGGAAGAAATAAAATCAATTTTTCTACTTGAGGGGATCATAAATTAATGCTTGCTTGCTTGGAAAACTAAAGCCACAACTTCCCGAGGCATCCAAGTGAGGAGTGTTTGAGTTCAACTGCAGACTTCTGCGGAGGGCTGAACTGCTGAGCATGGAAAATCTTCCCCAGCAAAAACTGAAAGAAGTAAAACATGTTCAAAGGCCCGAACAGGAAGCTACTGTATCTTCAGCCCTTTTCTTTTGAGCTGTTCAGACTTTCCACGGGTTATGAAGTGAAACCTTTTTCCCCTGAGCTGGAGGTGAAAGTGAGGGATAGGATTACTCAAAGTCCAACAGTCGGAGAGGGCCAAGAGGTGTAAGTGTACGGTCGGGTGATCCGGCCCATCTCTTTGTCTGTGTTATTTATCGACACTCTATTATCACGCGGTGGAGAGGAGTCAAGCAGCCAAGGCGAGTCCCCCCCCCCCCTCGACCCACCCTCCAACTGGGCAGACCTTTCCCCTAGCAGGCGCTGGACATATGGAGACACTTAACAGAAGCTCATCTACAGATTTCCTCCTCCTTCTCTATTCAGAGCGTTCCCCTTTTTTTTCTCCAGCTCAATATTAAAACGTATGGAAGCCATTATCTCCAGATAAGGAGCGCAGGGAGGAGGAGACAAGGAGAAAAAGGGAGGCCAGGACAGAATATTACAAATTGCGTTGTTGCAGTGAGAAAGATAAGGAGGCCCAGCGCTAGCAACGGGGTGGGCATGTGTTACCTCAGTGTAGACAAGGAAAAAGGAATGTGAGTCAGTTTCTTTTTGGGAGCTCTCTCGTCATCATTATTGGAAAGAGCCCCTAACAGGATGGCATTCAAGGTCTACCAATGCAAAAAAATATACTGACGGTGCCTGCGCTGTAGCTGTTCAAACACACAGGCACGCTCACACCTGAGGCCTACAGATGAAGGACACCTGTGTGCCAGAGCTGTGACCGGGTTTACGATGCGGGCCAATGGTTTTTACAGGAGCGACGCGTGGAGTGCTACTGCTTTTATAGACCATTAACCCAAAACAGACCTTCCAACACCTTCATTGGACTGCACAGGAGGAAAGCAACAGCTATATACCGACGATTAGACTATTAATACGATGTATATCAAAGGTTGTTTTATTTGTCTTGCTTTGGAAGGAGTCCGCTGTTTAACAAAGTGCTAAATGCTTCTCATTGATCAGTTTTCATAGGGGAACCGATGTGGCTTCAATTTACACTCATAATGTTACATTCGTCAAATTATCACCAAGTCTGCAAAAAAGAAGAAAAAAATCAGGAGAAGATAGATGGAAAATAGTGGTCTAGGACCATTATGCCTCGGTAGATAAGTTGAATAATTAATCTACGTCTGAAATTGTTAAACTTCAGCAGACTGAGTAACCAACTAATCATTTCAAGACTTTGTTTGGGTTTCTGCTGATTGAGCAATTTTACATTTCCAAAGGCATTTGTTTCCATTTATCTAAAACAAAGTATTGTGACCACAGACGGAATTATCAAATGCATCATCCTCTGTGCAGCAGAAACCATGTGTGGTACGTCGATCCTCCATATGTTCAGTTTAGACCAGCAGACGCAAATGCTTTCAACTAATGGGAATCAGCAAGTGGTGCTTCGCATTAACCCAAAACTGATGAAGTGGCGCATAAATGTGCCGTAGATTAAAAGGTGTGCAGATGTAGATTTACATATGCTCGCAGTTTCTTTCCATGTGTGGGAACAATTCATCATATGGATTTATATGATGACTGCAACTCACCAGTTTTTGCAAAAGTGTCAGCATCTTTTGCGAAAATTGCTGACACAAACTCTCCAAATGTGCTCCTCATTAACAAGCCATAAAGAAATCGTCAGTTACCTGCACTGATAGGAAAACCCTAATGAGGCCTCCTATGAGACGTGTAAACTAACAAACCTGCATAAATCGATATGAAGTTTTGCAATTCAATTAATCAAGGGATTTTGTCTCCTTACACTATTTCAGTTCCTCACCATTTCATTTCGTGAAACCTGTCAATAATTCATTTAGCAAATGTTTCCGATATGACATGAACCTAGTGTTGTATTCTGACTGCACGCTGGCATGTACCTCTCTCTGCACAAAGCCCCCTTTGATCCACTCTCAAGCGTCCCCTGCAGGGTCGAGTGAACTCAAACGCTCTGCTGGGCTTATAGCTGGATGGAGGAACGTGGACACTCTCACATGTAAGAGATGCTGCTCGGTGTTAGCGGCGGTGAAAACTGTCTGCTCAGTCAGACATGACACCTTACTGTCAGAGAGTTAAAAGCCCTTGTGGTGCTGTGTCATTCCCACCGCTGTAACACTTTTGTGATGAGTAAGAGTACCTTCGCTGGGCCCAGACAAGTTGCTGGCTGTGGCAACACCTGTGTATTTCGTCAAGTGCTACAATTGTCTCTACATCTAAAGAACAAAATAATCAAATTATATTAGTTCCCTTCAAAGACTATATATGAATAAAACAGGAGTCGGAAGTCGATGTGTAACTAACATTTTTAAAATTGTGAAAGTGCCTGTGATTCTTTTGGGGAGGGCGAGATGGCTTCACATGAATCCAATTTGCCCTCATTTTTGTATTCAGTGGGGCAAACAGGGCACTTACCATTTAGATAAAATATACACAACTTCCTTTTGGCACAATTTCATCATAAAATGGTCAAAAAATGTGCAAATTGAAAACAGTGCTTTTTGTCTCAGAAATGAACAACAATATGTCAAGAAATTGCAAATTGAACTTATGTAAGAAAAAAATGTAATTCAAATTTAAAGTGGAGCATTTAAGAAAAAAAAGGTATGCGACTTTGATTCCAAATGACGTTTTTGCATGGCCCAGAGTCCACTTGAGAGCTCTTTGTTGATCATGTGTATAGCCTTTAAGGTATTTCTTACTAATCGCTTGAACTATCCAGAAAAATTCTGGTTCAGGAAAACAATCAGTAAAAATCTGAGTCGCCGCAGCCTGCAGTTGAGTCTCAAGAGCTTGATAATGAATGAACTCAAAGAGGTTGGTGTACTACTGGATAGACCTGCTGAGCTTCCAGACAGGGTCTTAAATGCCTTTAATAAGATCGGAACAAAGCCTTCTTTCTTCGTTGTTTAAAGAGATTGGGTTCCCACAGCCCACCCCTCTGAGGCCCGGCCGCGGGGCAGTGGCAGGTACCACACACACACACACACACACACACACACACTCACACACTCACACACACACACACACAAGACCACAAGTACTTTGCAAGAGAACAGCAGCAGGAGCTCTGCAAAAGAGCAACCCACATGGGCATTTCACTGTTTGTTTTTTTTTCTCGCTGCCATGCATATTGATTTTAGTTTCAGACTCCTTGATGCTTCATCTGTTTCAACACTGCAATATTAAGGAGGTTAAGAAGAAAAGGGCAACAACGACATACACAACCATCAGTCGTACGCTGTGGAAAGAAATCAAAACAACACAAAACGGTCCCCTGAGACAAATCATCTCAGTGTTTTGGCTCTTATAATATTTCCTCTGAAAATATGAGCTTTAAATAACATCTGCACGCACTCTATTTGGTTACATCAGTGGCCCATGCAGACTGACTCTCAGAATGTCAGACATGATAGTTGTGGGTTCCATCTCAAGATATAACACTCCTGGAGCAGTCGATGATGTTAACACAGTACTAATGTCACTGTTTATGCTAGGATAAAAAACACTTCTTCTGGAACACCATATGCATGTTCTGCCTTTTGCAGTCAAGCTTTTTAATGTCCGTTTGATATCTGTACCTCATGTGTTCCATTAGCTTTCCACTGGTAACCCAAAGATCTGTAGCTTGTGGCTGTTTGCTCTCTAGTTTTACAAATGGACCTTGGCAGTGGAGAAGCACAGCTTGATCAAACCCAGAGTCAAAACAAACTGAAGTCTGGCTGAGTAATACTCCATGATCCAAAGATGTCATAGAGTGCTTTATTGATACACTCAAAGGTCTTCCAGTTTCAATGGAAGAAAGAGTAACTGTACGCTGCAAAGGCTTGCCATTGGACTTGAACAGGACATACTCACCCGTGGGCCCCTCTTTCCTGGCTTTCCTGGCAACCCTGGAAGTCCTTGAAAGCCCTAGAAGTAAAAGACAAAAGATGTCACGTATGAAGAGAGAGAAGTTTGTGAGGAACTCAGAACAGTTTGTCACAAGAGAAAAAAAAAATCAAAAACCATTCATGTCTGCTGTTACAACATTTTATTTTCTTAAACTTTGCAATATGTGCAGTTTACTAAGAGCAACAAGGCAGCAAGATACTGGCAGGCATGAGAATGTCTTGTTACAGGCACGAGCAGCCAATATTACTTCAGCCTAAAACCACTGAAGTGCAGGGGCTGCAAATCTGACTCATTGTACTGGCAGGGAGGTCGGCACCGGTTCCAGCCACAGCCAATCACATTAATTATGGGCATCAGCTAGCTTTAAAACAATTTCATACATGGATTAGCAAAGCTCTCAAAGGTCAAATCTAATGAGTGGTCAATTGGTGGAACCTGAGTTTGCTTGAGATGTTTGGAGTCTAACGTATCTCCCGTGGTTCATGGCAATGTAAAAACACAGCAAAGGGAAAATAAGAAATTATAAAAACGTCAGAAGATCAGACTGTCCGCATATGATAAGGAGTACACGCTGCACTACCCTGCTGGGTACTAAAAGTCAGTCTAACACGGACATGTCTTCAGCGGATAAATGAAAAAATGAAGAAATCAAACCATTTAAAAGCTCACTTGGAAATAGTCTATGTCCATGTGCAGAAAGTGTTGAAATTGACACTTGGAATAGTAGGTACACTTCAAGGTTTATCAATAATGTTAACATTCACATGTTTATTACAAGCTGCTAACTCAACATCTGGCATTCTGGAACCATCAAATGTTTAATCAAGCAGATAATTGGAATCACCAATTGCCTCATGCCCAAAAGTGATTAAGTGGCTCAACATTCCAGTGCAAAATTAAAGGTATTGTCTTCATTATCTAGTCAGTAAATTCAATCTCTCCTCATCAAAGCCAGAGTCACTAACGATTATATAATCTATTATAGGTTAAAAATGCAAGCATCAGCCATATTCAGACTCAAACATGTTCCTTTTCTTGTCAGACTATAAAACAGGCCAGGAACAATCAAACTCCACTGCCCAAAAGATCCAAAATATCCGTAAAGTGGCTCAAAAGACATAACTATGCAATTGGCCTAAAACCATCTCAGACTGTATATCCATTTTGGTGAGATTTGATTGGAATCCAGTATAAAACAAACATTAGTAAGCAATCCACTGGTGCAAATCCCCAGGAAGCTAACATTTACCACACACTCGGGATTGACTGGCATCAGTTACTGCTCTCTCATAAAAATGGTCTGAGTGGGTTCAGGGGCATGCAAAGCTGTGGTTTCCCTCACTGCCAAACATTCCCTTTGGTCAAACATGACCAAAGACAAGATTAAGAGGTCCTTTTAACGATGGAAAATGTGGGTAACAGCGGAACAGCACCGTACAAGACATCATGGCTCATGCAAATGTGCAAAGTCTGATAGAATGTAACAAATGTTTCACTCTTGATCTGATTCCTGAAGCTGCAATGTTTCCAAATGATTGAAATAAAGACTTAAAGTTGATTTAATTCAGATTTCTGTCTTAAAGTTTGCTGTGTGGGGTAAGCTGTGTTTTAAAATCCAGACCAAACACCAATGTATTGACAATAATATGCACATACTTTACCAATTGTTGACTTTGAAAGATAACCAATGAGAAGATAGTTGTGGGTCCGAGGTTAACCAAGTCTGAGGTGACATGATTGAGGAACTAAGGACACAAACCGCACTAGATGGTTACGTCACCAAGTTCCTTCCATGACTTTGGTTTCTACCACTTTTTCTACCTCTCTTCCACTAAACTCTTATGTAACAGTAATGCAAACCAAAGAAGCAGACTTCTTATTGTCACTATGTGTACACAGAGAGCCCACAACTGATTCATGGCCTTGTCGTGTCCACTGATTTCTTATTTCACTTCAAGCTTTTTGGATTAAAAATAACAACAACGAGGAGCAAGAATAAACTGAGAGCATTTTAAGAACATTTTTTCACCAGGCTTTACATTTGTATATCATTATTTTATTTTTTTTAAAGTATAATGGAAAAGTAATGGAAAGTATAATGGAAATTATGTTAGTATTTACACATAAAGCATTATATATGTGTGGTTTGAAAATTAAAAGAAAGATGTTTAGAATGAAGTTGTAGAATTCAGTCATTAGAATCATTGGGAGTGTCTGCAAATGAAGCCTGGTTTGTGGTTGTACTACAAAAAAAGTCAGGGGATCCCTTCAGTCATTAGAATTCATCTTGTGGGGACCATGGATGTCATTAAAAAGCTTCACGGCAAATCATCCAGAAACTATTTCATATTCAAGGCTGAACCCATTTGAGCAGTCGTGACATCCTTGGAGTAACACCACTAGCATGGCTAAAAATGCTGCAGATCTCTAACAGGGATAAGGCACCACTGCATTCCTATTGTACAGTCCTGGTGTATTTTTATTCTCAATGGGTCATTGTGAACAAGTTCTTTAGCCCTTTTCCCTTTGACCCCTCTTTAAAAAGTATCCATTCTCTGAGCAGCCACACTCCTTCTCGGAGGAATCTAACACCTCACTGACAGCCGCTTCACTCATACAACAAACCAGCAAAGGGCCAGTTATGAACCTGGGCTATCTCCACCACTGCTTCTTAAAAGGAAATTAAACATTATTCTGCACCAATGTGACAGCGATGGACAGTCTTTAGCACCATCTGAAAGTACTTCATGCCAGACAGAAAATAAACTGACAGCGGGGGTTGGACAAATTCAACATTGAAATCATTCAGACAAGCTGCACGTCTGGGGGGAAACATAAGCAAACATTTCAGAGAAGTTCCAAATTTGCAACGCTACACATCCGAGAGGCAAGCCAGCATTCACATCAGCAGAAGTTCAGAGAAAGCATTTACTCAACAAGCACCAATTTGTATGTCATTAATGCCGTTAAACAAATTACAAAAGTGGCCCACATGCACAGAAACGTGAGTAAGTAGGTCTTAAAAGAACAGATATTCCTGCAGTGGGTGCAGATAGATTTTCAAATAATAGTTTTCAAAATAGGAGCAGGTGAGCCCCGTGTTTGTGTCTATTTAGAGTTCACACACTCACCGGCGGTCCTGGTTCTCCCTTTAGTCCAGGTGGTCCAGCTAGCAGTGAGAACTGGGTCGGCTCCAGGTC
The DNA here is from genome assembly GCA_903171835.1 of Mullus surmuletus. Taxonomy (NCBI): domain Eukaryota; kingdom Metazoa; phylum Chordata; class Actinopteri; order Syngnathiformes; family Mullidae; genus Mullus; species Mullus surmuletus. The sequence continues at coordinate 66,886 of CAESWR010001715.1, forward strand.
AAATGTTTGGAAGCCATCTGTTGCAGCTGGAGTGACTGGAATGAGTGAGGTGGGTTTGACATCCTGCACGCTGGTCACTTTTGGCTCAGGTTTCTTTGGAGCTACTGTGGCGTACTGCTTTTTATGGTGAAGGTAGGCGTTTGAAGGAGACCCCTGTGTGGAAGCAGCTGTGGTCTGGAGGCCTGGCTGCATCTCCAATGTTCTACTGGAAGCTGGTAAATCCATACTTTTCCCAGAAAGAAACGGAGAGTTGGCATCCCCTTGCATTGCATTCTCCCGGGCATGTGAAGTTGGCTTCTGTGTTTGTGGCGCAACACTGATCCTAAGAGACGTAGTAACAGTCTGAGTGGGAAACTTTAACGGGTTGTCCAAGGCTGGATGAACTGGTGGCGAGGCAGACACAGCGCCGGGTTGTGGCGTGCTCGCAGTTTGATATGCAAATGTTTTGTTCGGTATTAGGAAGCGGTCAGTTGGAACAAGAAGCGTAGTGTCCGTGTTTTCCTCATTCGAGGACGGAGGAGGTCTCTGAGACTTTTTAGGTGACTCTGTTAGGGACAGCGGGGTTATATGAGTGATAGTCATGTCTGGATGTGTGGAAAAGAGAGGTAGCAGGGGCGGAAACGCTGGCCGATAGGTGTCGGCCTCTCTGCAATGTTTCTTAATGTAATCACAATAGTTATGAGCTGCCTCTGCAGAGGGATAAATGTCAAACTGACAGATGGCGCCTTCAAACGGCGCCGAGTTCTGGTTCATTTTGCCCAGTTGGAATGTGCCCTGTGGATCCAGAGCCTCTGATTTTTGTAAATGCAAATCTGCTTGTGTACTTTCCTTTCCGCAAGACGCATGCAAGAACACCTGATGGCCTTGGATGCCCAAAGCCAGATTGTGCCACTGCCCATCGTGAACATCGTAGTCGAACGTCACCGAGCTCCTCTGTCCCACCTGCACCAGGACCCTCCCGGGTGCGAGCTGCACTGCGAGCTGCGCTTTCCTTTTCTTAGTCAAAACGGAGAACAGAAAAGCCGTGTTGACGCGATGGACAGACAGGCTGAGGATGAGCGAGAGATTGGCGATGCTGTAGGTTGCAGGTATAACAGTTCGCAGCGGCACTTGGACACGTGCCCTCGGGGTGAGAATAACTCCCGACTTGAAGGGGATGACGCCGTTGGGGATTGATCGAGCGCCTGAAGATGATGACCCGCCCGCTCTTTGGCCGAAAAGTCCAAGCCGCTGCAGAACATCCACATCTGCGGAGGGAAACAGAAAGGAGAAGTTGATGAGCTTTGCAAACTTTGAGAAGCAAGAAATACTCTTGGAGAACCAATGCCCCAAACCAATAAATCATTTCTCAGACTTGTGCAGAGAAGTACTAAACACAGGCCAAAGATGAGCCTAAAATGAAAACTACTCAGATTGATAAAAATCCAAAATAAACGGGGTAATTACTCTGCATATTTCGCTAAATAAAGGCACAAAATAATCCACTTAAAAGATGCTGCATTAGTTTGCGCCACAATGACCTTCTGCAGGTCCACATGATGATCCGCATCTAAGGATACACAGAGACAAAAAAAAACAGCTCAGCAATATAAATAGATAAGATCTTAATATTTTTGCATGTCATGCTGGGAGTTCACAAGTTTTAAATGAGATTAATGGAAATCCTGCTGCTTTTAGAGGGCTGCATAAGATTTCCGGTAGGGCAACACATCAAAATCCAGTTTGGTGAATTGCTGCACATTATGTAATTATTGCATCAGTCTTAATTAGAACAATCTTACAAACTGAGGCTGAACAGGTCCCCCGAGAGGACAGTGCTGGTGTTTTAAGAGGCATATTAGTGCAGAGACAGAAAAGCCATCTCACTTTATCCGGTAATGTCTGCTGATTAAAGATGATAGCTTTGACAGGGGCCCGAGCTGGAGGAAAACATACAGTGGACTGTTTTCTGCCGGTTTTAATTGCCTCTTGCGCCTCATGGGAAGAAAACATAAGTCAATTTTCGCACATTAAAGTGCTCTCTGAATTGTGTACGGCTCGTAATTGGATGCGCACCTTTGTGTATGGTTTAATTAAATACACATTTCACTGCAGAAACATTGTATGCTTGGAGTATCTTTTGACGCAAACAGCACAGGCATTAGCTTTCAAGGTAAGATGGATCTTTCCCTTATTACTCCTCCAAGCATCTTAAAGCGAGGCCACAGGTAAATATCCAATATAATGCAGACGAAGAACAGAGGATGTAAACAACATTATATCCTCCATTGGACTAAATATAAGAGCAATTTGAATGAATTTAGAGTCAAAAATCAGGGTTAAATGATATTTTCAAAGCCAAAAACATCTCACAAACCCTAAAGATGAACCCTGCAATCTCCCATTACCGCGGCTGAGCAAAACTGCGGCTTCGTGGGGTTATTTTGAATCTAGGATATTACTTTCAAAAGTAAAACGTTCAGCAATCTTCAGAGAGGCAAATCTGCTTTTGATTCAAACATCAAAACGGGCCTGAAACATTTCCATTATCATACTGTTGTCTATTGTTAGGCACCGGTGCAAGTCATCAGTGCTGTCAAACAAAAGGGGTTTGTTTAGCAGAGGGCGGTTGAAAAGTAATCTAAGAGGTATTGATCATCCCAGGGCAATCAGCGTATCCTGGATTCTGTACGTTAATCCTCGCTGCACGCAACATTGAAACCCAGAGCGTACATATAGATCTCAAATAGCCATTATTTTCCTAATATAAAACAAATGTAGAGAGTAAACCGCTCAGCTATGAATTGCAGTTCAGCGCAGAGGCGGCTGCGAGTTATAGACTTTGGTTTCTGTCAGGAGGAGGGAAACCCCGCTTGGCGTGTGCAGGCGGTGGGAGGTCAGCTTAACTGGAGAACCCACACATGGAGAAGAAACATCAAACAGAAATTGGGAGAACAAAGGCTTTCTTCTGTTGAATTTCCCATATACCACTGAATTCAATTGTTAATCTTGTTTGTGAATGGCAAAAATTGCACTTTCATCTGATGATATGTGATCTACTTTCACAGCCCTTCCCCTGCGTTATCTGTCTCGAGGTGGCAGGTTGCCTCAGGCCCTGCGGGGCCTCTTGGAGTGTTTAGAAAAAAAAAGTGAGAAGAAGAAACAAAGCAGACGACACAACACTAAGAACTCTGAAGAAATATAATACTCAAACATTTCCTGCAGATGTGTCACAGTCTGTCTTCCAGTGACACTAATGGCAAGCAGTGACTGTGGGGGGATATTTGTAGTTATATTACCAACTTGGCTCTTAATGCAACTAGATAAACAGACAGAGCTGCAGGAAAGATCACATTTCATATTTAATTGTGTTTTTGCATTACACGGTTTCTCGAGAAAAAAGGAAAAAAAAGAAAAGAAATAGGGCGAGTCTGCTGGCCTCTCGCTCTGCACATTGATGCATCCACTGGCCTGGATATTACCAAAAGTCTGAAACTCAGACAAAAGTTCTCTGACATAAAATTTCTCCCATGCCACATTAAAACGGATAACTTTTTTTTTCTTTGAAGCGTCTGGAGGAGCAATGAAACACCTCAATCCCGTAGGTCAATACAGCTGCTGTGTCAGGATGTATGCCTTCAAATTACGACGCATGAATTATTCATGGTCATCAATATCGGTGGTGGATGAGAGTATGAAAGCACAATGGTAGAGCTGTGTATGTGTGTGTGCGTGCATTCGTGTGTGTGTGTGTTTAATGAGCCACCATCTGGAAGAAGGTTGTGATAACATGCTGATAACAATCAAAATCAAAATCAGAATACTTTATCAATCCTTTGAGGAAATCATACAAGCGAGAATGCGATGCTGACTCTGACCCCCTGAGCAAAACTAGGTCGACGCCGAAATGATTTGGACAGCCTGTGAACACGGACAGCGGCATTCATTTTCGACTGAAATTAGGGCTGGGTATCGTCCAAATTGGTTTTAATGCAATGCCAATTTCAGTACTTTTTTTTTGTTAATGGTTTCAGAACGAACTTTTTTCGATACCGGATAAAGAAAACCAATCTGAAAAACAACTAAACACAATGTCCATTTAGATCTCATCTCAATAGTGTGAAAGGCAATCACCAGTGACCCTACAGTAGATCTTCACACACGTGCAATTGATAACAGGCTCTCAGACACTTGGGCCACGTCCACACGGAGACGGAGCTGATTTTGTTTTGAAAAAGTTTTTTTATAAACACGGCGCCATCTAAGGAAATGTTCATGTCCCCCACGAAACCGCTGAAACGCTGTAATATAAACAACCGGCTTGTGGGCGGCGCTGTAACGCAGCCACACAGTTATAACAAAGCAGAGAAGAAGAAATTAGAGCATGTGTATAAGTGTAACAAAGAAGAAACACAAGTAGAAGAGGATGGAGCGATGCATGAGTGATACAGCTGGTCGTGGTAGAAGAGAAGAAGATGTTGCTATAATAGTGATATCAAGCTCAGTAGCTTCTGCACGAGCGCGACACTGTAACCGACATAGTTGTTGTTGTTGTTGTTGGTGGGGTTAGCGCATGCGCGGCTTAAAGGGATAGTTTGGACTTTTTGACATGAAGTTGTATGAGATTCTCACCATGTGTCGTTCATCAGCAGTGATTTTTTCACCCACTGCGTCCCGTGAGCGGAGTTCCGGCTGGGTTTCGGTGTTGTAGAAAGTAGTTCCGTCTCGTTGCTGCAGTCACATAATTAAAGCGTTTTGCTCCAAAAATCAATATGCGTTCAAAAGAGCAACTCATTTGCATTGGTACTATTTTCCCTCCCTTTGTACCACTGTGTGCAGCTTTCCATCAGCTGAAGGAGTTCTTTTGTTAAAACGTTTTTCTTTGTTTTATTTTTTTTTGGAGCAAAACGCTTTAATCATGTTACCCATGCATCTAGAACTACTTTCTGCAATACCAAAACTGGGCCGGAACTCCGCTCATGGGACGCAGTGGGAGAAAAGTCACTGCTGATGAACGACAATGATGGTGAGGATTTCACATAACCCCATGTCAAAAAATCCGAACTATCCCTTTAAGGAAGAAGTGCGATTCAAGAAAGATCTGTATAGGCTATACACACAGAAATGCCAGGTTGGTTTTAGGGATTTATCCACTCTGGGAGGGAGTTTCAAAAATACGCGTATACGGACTTCTGAAAACGCCGGTTCTGTATGAACGAAACAACCATACAACAAAAAACGTTGGTGTTTACTCCTAAACCCGTTTCCGTGTGGCCTTTGAGTATCGGAATTTGGCACCGAAAGATGTTTCATTTTTCGACACCCGATAGGATCGTAGCTTTTTGTTACAAAAGTATCGGATTTCGGTATCCAGCCCAAACTGAAATGTAGAAATCGAGCGAATTTCTTTGTGCAAGATATTTAGTAAGACATCAAATCTGGAGTATTTTAGGGCAGAGATCATATAGTGTTCGTCTATAGCAAACATCAGAGTACAGGTTGATGTACTCCACCTGCAGAGTTGTTTTTCATGTTTTAATAAGGTGTACATTTACATACTCTTTGAAATCTCGAGAGACGGCGCATTAACACCTGCTATGAAAAACCTCCACACACACACACACACACTCTGCCGATATCAAATGATGCAGGTTAGAGCTCCAGAGTAATCGAAAGAGACACGGTTACCGTCGAGCGCAGCAGCTTATCAAAAGGCACCGAGGAGCCGGGAAGGGGTCCAAGAGAGTTTGACTGACAGAAACACGAGTTCATTCGGGTCTTTAAGTTGTATAACAGAAGGCTGAATGTTGCAGGCATCGAGACGCAGGTGGATGTGGAATCAGCGTGAGAGAGACAGAGAGCACTTCAGTTAAGTTCTGACAGCTCTGCTAACACCTCGGAAGTCTTTATTAAGACGTCGGGCGGCCACACGAGACCTGCCGAGGATTACAGGCGGAAGAGCTGAACTGCTTTACAACAGCGAAGGTTTTGCCGGCTCGTCTGGGTACTTCGGGTTACGTTGAGGTTGTTTGAAACAAAAATAGTAATCGGAACTTAGAAACCTGCAAATAGGGGCGATTTAATTCTTACTCTCAAGAGACAGAGGCAATATTCTGGTGTTGGAGATGGGAATGGGGGGGGGGGCATTGGTGGTCTTAAGGCTGGCATACATTACAGGATTCCTCAAACCTTCACAGATTTGGAGAGCGCACACTTGATGACAACAAAACACAGATGGCACACTAACCGAATCTTCAGCAGAGTATCAGCTTCTTCATGCACATTACTCCAAATCTCGCATGGTCAAACATGAGTCAGTGTAAACTTCAGTGTAAACAAACATGGCTGACCAACAGGAAGAACCAATGATGGTTGTTTTCAGCCTATTACTATTATGGAAAAAGTCATGGAGACGTCGGGAATGTGGGCTGTATGCGTGACTTGGAGGTGAGAAAAAATTGTCACAAGTACCGGCGCCATGCTTTATGTTTGTTTTTACTTCCTCTTGCGTCAGTCATCTGACTCAGCTCGCGTCTTGATTGGCTGTCGGTCCGGCGCACGTGGCCTCACACACACTACAGGATTTCTTGTCGCAAATATTAAACACGTCCATTATTTACGATCTCTCCTTCTGAGGCCTTCCAAGCCGATCGCTCTTAACACACCTCACACCACAGAAAAATCAGACACAATGTCGTTTGCAAACATCCGACAATCGGGCCTTTGCTGGCTTTGATTGCAAGGGGTGAGATCGGTACAAAAATCGGCTTGAATCCAGTTCAAGTGTTCATACATGGCACTCAGCTCAAAGAAAAAAAAGGTGGGGTTGGGAAGAGAGCCAGACGGATTTTGGGCTTTGACAGAAAGGAGGTTGAGTAAAGGAAGAAAATTCAGATGCTGATCACCTCCGTCAAAGAAAATCTTGTGGAGGCCTCTCGGGTAACGCAGTCGTAGTACTTTTTGGGATTTTCTCTCCGATTTAGTGGCCTGTTTTTTCTTTCTTTTTTTGTTATCGAGTGTCCGGCCCACACTGCTGGATTTCCAACTTATCGTAACCGATCATTAAAAAAAAAGTCAAGACGTACTCAGACATACGACAGCTGTTACTCATTCTGATGTTTTATTCATAACAACACACGCTGGCTGATGGAATGAAGATGTGAGACCACACGCTTGGTTACCGAGTGGCGATTTTGGGGGCTTTTGGAATTTGCCAAAGCTTGCATTTATCAAATGTGACTTCAGAGAATAAATAAGTGTCGACTCTGCGTCGACGTCACCAACTTGTTGGACGTGAGCACACAATGTTTTCCACCGACCCCCCAAAAAAACAAATAACTGCTAATGAAGTCATGGTGGAAAGACAGAATCAATGAATCAATGTGGCTCAGACCATTTCTTTTTGCAATGTGAAACTGAAATAATGTGTGATTATTAGAATTTCTGCAGTTACTGCTCCTCCAGTAATTCAATTATTAAGTCCAGTTAACGAAGGCCTTGCTCAGCCTTAATTAAAGTGATTAGAAACACCTGTGTTTACTGTCCGTTTCACAATGACGGTTGGGAAAAGGGAAATTCTCATCAAATGAGCCAGAATGGTGCACACATTTAATTAAAGTGTGAAATAAAAATGTGTGCACCAGTTGTGCGAAATAGGGAACAAATAAGTTGAGTCTGAATGCATCAGAGGCTCCTGCAAAGTCACAACTTCTCTAGCAAACTGCTTGGTTGTTTGCCCCACGCTGTTTGCGTGCAACGTTTGCATCAAGGCGCTGACATTAAAAGCAAGGGAAAAGAAATAAAAGAAAAATCTGTGTGAATTCTAGCAGAGATGCTCACCTTGTGCTTGTGCCAGTCTCAGAGAGCAGGTGCAGCAGAGTATAGTCCAAAGAATCAGCGCTCTCCTGCAGGGAAAGAGGAGAAACACTCACTGAAAACACTGACAGTTCTGACAATTCGCATCTCTGCCTTGTGTATCTTGTCTTTAAATGTTACAAAACAACCTAAAAAGTTGTCATTTTGCCTTGTCTAATAAATACAAGCCATCCAATTCACACAAATACCCATAAAAGGATTACAACAAATCACAAAAACAAGATCTTCTGACACCGTGGTTGATGAATGACGAGCATAAATGCTCAACTTTGCCAAAGTTTGAATGTGGAACATTGATTTTATATCAATAGCCCAGGGAAACTGCTCAGCCAAGCCAGGTGAGCGCCCCCTTCTGGCCCACCTCTGGCAACGCCACAAAACCTAATAGCCACAAAGACGAATGGAACAGCTTTCATCGATCAGTGCTGCATTTAATCTCAACACTCGATTGCAGTTATGGGCTTTACGTCTGCAGGTGAGCGTTTTTTCTCACCCTGTCAAAGACTGGTAACAAAGGAAATAGGGAAGTCCCGATACAACTTTTTCACTTCCAATACAATAACAATTTTGCAGCCTTAAGTACTGGCCGATACCGATATCGATACCATACATACTTCTATTACTTATTTTGTAGTATGGGATGTTAGAAAGGCTAACTGGTATTACTCAAACAGAGAACAATGGCCAGCAACAGTGAGTGTGAGAAAAACTGACCCATTTATTATTAACCAATGGCTTACACACATTTTAACCTTAAACATAAGAATATTCTACACAGAAGTGCTGGAGAAGTGTCTGGAATGGACTGCTTGTATCAGAGTGCTTATATCGGAGATTTTAGATGCAGACCGATATAAGCAATTTCTCTCACACCTCCCTGTGGATAAAGAGTGGTGTGAATTGCCCCAAAAACACACACAATGTGGCTGTGGAGTCATTAGGTTTTCCTCGATGCGTGTGAACCCATTATCTCACCGGGGGACGTAGTGTGGTAGCACGGATTAACAGAAACCCCTGTGCCTGGTAAGCTGGCGATTTTGCATTTTTCAGGGAGCAACAGGCACAGCAACAGTGAGAGAAATCTACAGTTTCGGTTGCTGGTTTCGACCTCCTGGAAGTTTGTGTATACTCTAGTTGTTTTGGTTTTATTCAAAGAAGGGGGATGTGGAGTGACGTTTTTGGACTCTATCTCATAAAAGTGGCGGGATATGATGCAACATTTTGTACTTTTATTCCCCCTCCCATCGGGGGGATGACCGGCCAACCAGCTGAGTGAGACACACAGCAGGGGAGGAAAAGAGGAGGAGTAGGAGGAGGAGAAGACTGTCTCCTCCTCTCATACATCCTCCTAAAAAAAAAAAAAGGAATCAGTCCCAGATAGTTTGGCAGCTCATTTCTGATACAAGCAGCAAAAAGACACAAGTTGAAGAACAGCACAGCACCAACTGCCCCCCCGCCCCCCCCCCAAGTGTGTGAGGAGCGTGGAAAATGGTTTCCATAAGCCGACCTGCGAGCCATTACAGCGAACCACCTGCTCACCAATAACTTATTACGAAATTATTATGCGAAATTCCCCCCAAAAAAGTCTGTTCAGTGACGTTAAAAGGTAATTAAGTCGGCGCCATTTTAAAAAGAAAAAGCGCGCGACGCAGGTGATGCTCACGCGCACTAATTAACGAATCAACGCAGAAAGTTTCGGTTAGAAGGAGGGAAAAAAACCAACTCGAATGAACAAAGGCGACTTACCCCCCGACTCCAGTGCTTTTGAGTTTGGAGTGCGGGGCATTGTCCGGCTCCATAGCGGTTACTTCATTCTTTCTTGGAAGTTTTTACTGCGGTCCCGACGAAGCAGAGCAGGTTTTTCCATTCCAGGTGTT